>APFE031328646.1:38599-118695 GCA_000404065.3 Pinus taeda | reverse complement strand
CATAAAAAATAATTTAGGAATGGGAAAATACTTATTGAAACATTTAGATAAATTTAATCTGATCATAAAACTCATTAAATTGCAATTTATTTAAAAACCTTTCGTGAATGAAAAAACACCTATTTACTTGTATTAGTCATTAATCAACTATAAAGATAAAGACTAATGTAAGGGGTCTTTTACAACTTAGCTTTTGATGTACTCATTTGTCACGAGTAGATGCACTCTTTCTAGCAAGCGTTCCTAGCTTCGTCTGGGTTACCATTTAGCCACCAACAATTCAGTATCTCATCCGTTTAATTGTGCAATAGTTAGATATAAATTTATTTTTTATTTTTCTTTGGATTTTTTTTAAAATGATGCCTAAAAGCCATTGTCTTGGTTTGGTGGCCAAATAGTGACAATGCCATTTACTGGTAGTAATTAAACTTAAAAAACTGGCTCGTGATGAGACCCCTTGTCTTATAATTGAAATAATCATAAGCCATTACCGTGATGAGACCCCTTGTCTTATAATTGAAATAATCATAAGCCATTACCGTGATTTTGTGTTCAGTAGTGGTAATGCCATTCTTATTATTTCACTATGTTCATGGTAAGTAGGTTCGTGACGAGACCTCTTATCTTTTAGATTTATTATATTCATGAATTACACTCTAAAAATTACATTTTAATTGATGGGGAGAGTCATTAACTCCTTAAGGGTTTTGGATGACAAATTAGAGTTGAAGGTGCTTAGTCATAAGATAGTCTTTACTTTTTAAAGATAACCTTTTTAACTGATACTAGAGCAAAGAAGGATATATTTTTTTAGGGTTATCTAGTTTTTCAATTTTGATAACCACTTCTTAGAAAATTCGTACCTTCAAATTGAAAAATCATAAAATGATTTCGAGAGATTTTTTGAAAATCCAAGGGTATGATATTAACATTATTTTCTAAAAGTAAAATGTAAATGTGATATGATAACTGAATTTCATCAATGTACGAGCATTCATAACTATGATGGTAAGATCACAAAAACCAAATCTTAGAGGATAATTCCACAAAATTGTTTATATAAATTTCTTAACAAACAAAAAAAATATAATCAAGTAAAAATTTAGATAAATTTTAACTTGCAAACGTATAAGAATTTAGTAATAATAAAGTTCAGTTACTGCTTCATTTTAAAATTTTAGCTCAAATCTTACTGTGCTGAAGGTATGAAAATAGTTGTGAAGAGATGTAAAAGAATGTCACATATAAACAAAAACTGAAAACAAAACTAAAAAAGTAGAGAAATGAATGAAAGTGACTGTTTGAGACTTACCATTGAAGGATTTCATTTAATCTTACGAGAAATGTATGGCTTTGTCCAATGCAAGGAAAGTAACTCAAAATCATTATTTATTAAATCTAATCTAAAATGAGAAGTAAGCTTAAGAAAATGATGACATGTTCTAGGGAATCAGATAAAACTGATTTTATCCAAAAATGAGAATTAAGATTTGCTTCTTTATCATTTCCAGTGATGAATTTTATTTCTCAATTTTGAATTTATATCAACCCTAGAATATAGAGAATGATTCAAACTCAAATGATGTATTATTTAAGTATATGATGAAAGTTTGAATATCTAGGCATGGAGTGATATATCAAAGAATTGAAAATAAAAGAGAACTTAAAATGAATTAATCATGACCTATTAGATTTACTTCTTCCATATTCTATATTTACGAGGTTAATTGTGAGATTTCAAACATGCATAGATAAAATCACGAGTAAGATCATTTGCTGTAAGATTCAAAAGAGAGCGTTTGAATAAACCTTGCTTTCAGATAAAATCCTTTTAAATAATTTAATTAACTATCGAGAGTTCTGATCAGAGAGAGTTATTGGAACATTCTAATGAGGACAGTGACAAAATTTGATGATCTGATATGAGTCTTTCGATAACATGTTAAAGGATTAACATGACTTTTATGAGGGGAAGCAAAATTTAGAGAATTTTCAAATTTTGATGAAATAAGAAGTATTTCCCTAAACATATTGTAGACTTATAAAAAGTTAATTGCTTGTTTAGGTTTTCAAATAAAACAAGGAAAACCTATAAAAGAAATAATGATGAAAATAAAAACTAATGATAGATGAAAATGAATTTGTAAAATGCATACCTGGAAGAATTTTCATTGTAAGTTACCTCATAGATCTTGAAGTTCTTCTGTGTATTTCTTAAATTCCATTATGTTAAATATCATCTATTTATATAATTGGAAATGCAAAGTAATGAATTTTAAGATTACATTCATCTCAATTTGACATAGGATGACAATAGTAGTGACTATAATCTTCTCAGAAGTAGTTGTAAATAAGTGATTGTCGAGCTATAACAAGGTTTTTATTAGTGTGACATAGTTTCTTGCTAAATCCAAACAACCATGTTATTTATAGGTTTCTAATATGTTTTGAATTACCTTGTCATAAAATAAAAAATAGATGTCAGAAATATTTGACTCATTCCTTGCTTATTGAAATCTACAGTAATAAATGGGAACAAAAAAGAATCTAATCTAACCTAATATATTCCTAATTACTAATTGAATGGAGGGAAAATGACTAGGTATAGTCATATTTACAATGTAACCATGTAGGCACTGTAATTCCTACATGTATGTCCAGATTAAACATTTGCAAAAGAAATACAAATGTAATTAAACCAAACAAGTTAAATATAAATGCGGAATATAAAGTTATTACTAAAATATTTACAAAAAATAAAAAAAATACTTATAATTATCTTTTCTTCGAACGTCCTTTCCAATTCAATTTCGATTGGATTGTAGAGATCTAGATGAATTTCTATTAATGATTGGAGGTGATTCAAAAGAGAAGATAACATGCCAAGTTGTAGAAACAAATTTTTTGATTCAAAGGCCTGTATGAAATTGTTAGTGCTATGTGAAAGTATTAAACTATTAATAATATTCCATGAAGGAAAACTTTCCACATATCTTTCAAATGGATTTACAAGAGATGAGTGGAAATATGTTAGATACAATGGAAGATTATTAATTCAATTAGATTGTTGGTCACATTGTGAAAATGCACACTCCTATTGACATTGTTTTCCAATAGAAAGAAGCAATTGATAAGAGTTGAGCATCAATTGGAATTAGGAAAGAAATGACTCTTGATGTTCATGATTAAAATGTAAAACTTCATTTTTCCACTCAGGCAATGCACCAATTGAGTGTTTAACGCTATATTTCTTGATATGCCAGAACAAAGTATCCAATTATTGAAAACTAAAACTAAAAAGAAATATGAAAGTAAACAAAATAAGTGAAGGAAAAATAGTAAAATCATATCATATTTTACACTAGCATTACAATTATTGTTACAACAAAATTGGAATTGAATTAACACAATTTACTCTTCACAAGAATTTGCTTGATTTAAAATAGAATTTGAACGATTTTTGTTACCAACTTATGAATTAGAAAGAGAATTCTAATTATGAATAGTAATGAGAGCCTGATCATCATATAAATAATAGATTGGGATGATTTCTTGAATGTTGAAATCATGATTATGATTAATTTCCTGAAAATGAGAATTGCTTGAAACTATTTCTGAATTAGAGTGTTCCTCATTTTCACATATGATTCGATTTTGATCATGAGGATTCAATTGTGAAAAATACAAATGAATATCCTCAATGTCAAATTAACTATCATAAATGACCTCACGACATTCATTAGAATTCCCTTCGATATCATCCAATGTATCAAACCAAGAAGGTGTTATCACTCGTCCAGATCTCCAAGGCTTAGGAAGAGTCTAGGTGAGGTAACCACAACAAACATTTTGACTTTGTATCTAGCCCTAGCGAGTAGGAGAGGGCTCTATCCACAAAATCATAGGAAAAATGGTTGTATGAATTAGGGTTTTAGGCTAGTTATGGTGTTAATAAGGGTTTGATTGTTTGAAATTGGGTTGCTGGATGAGGATTACGTCAAAGAGACTAGGTTAGGGAAAATAACGGTATGATTGCAAACATCTGATGGAGAAAGGTAGGTAGACACTCAAACACTTCAAGGTTCTTGAGTGAGATGGATCAAACTAGAGAGGTGCTAGAAAGACCAAGACAAACATGTATTCTTTCTAAACTCAAGAAAATGGACAAATTATGAAGATTTCCCCAAACCAGAGCATGTAAGATGTATTCCGCTCATCAACTTGAAAATCAACATATCATAGAAGTTAAATGAAACATGAGAGTACGAAACATTCAAACATATGCAACATAAGAAGAATCTATGTCAAAATTCCATACTACATGTATTCCATGAAAATAGTTGCAACTCATTGATTAAATTTCTGCCAAACATTGATTACACTAGTGTCTCTGATCAATACAACAACATCCAGCCAGTGAAAATGAGTCAAAAAGAGCCATAAAACAACCTCTCCAATCCTCAGGGGTCAAATCCATGAGCTAAGGAGTTATTCCAACAAAATATGAACTGAAACCTAAAGTGTAGGGAGGTTAAACTCACTCATCCCTGACTTTTTGGAAACTGATTCATTACATCACAAAAAGAGTTTTGGCCTAATGTATTTACCATATGTAACTTTAAAACATCATTATTACATTTACATCCATCAATTACATTGGTAAAAACATGATTTTTCAAGGTGAAACTGTCAAAACTGAGAAAAATTACAAAATGATGAAACTCGGAAAATTTGTCTCAAAAGCACAGCACCATTGTCCTAAGCACAACACCAACTCCAGCTCCACTTTGGAGGGGTTCCCTGGTGTCGACATTGAGCCCATGATAGCTCATTGGAAATCCTATCCTATCTAGTTTCCAGATCTACATTTATTTTCCAAAATGGTCAAGTTCTAACCCTCCAAAAGTGGATTTTCCCAAGACTAGTCAAAAGCGCAGTGCCAGTATCCAAAACTAGGCAGAAACATGATTTTTTGGGTGTTTTTTGACCCTTTGATTCCCCGGTTGACCCAAAAAATATTAGCAAAGTGGTTTTCCTCACTGTATTTGGCCTTCTGAATCCAATGGTAGTGGATATTTGCATTTGGAAGCCTCCAGGAAAAGTTCATCGCCTAGGTGTTGCGCTTTTAATGGTGTGGCTCGTGCAAAAATTGCCAAAAATGCAAAAAACTCCAAAACTCTCAAAATTGCTCAAAATTCCTCAACATTTGATCTGTGGAAGTCTAATGATGTATGTTAGGAAATGAGTGATGCCTCAGTAAGGATTTTAAGCTTGTCTTCCTTCTTTTGCTTGGCTAGGGTTTCAAGACTTGTTTTTACCTTTTGGAGCTTGGACCTTGCCATTAATGAAATTTAAGGGAGACAGATGTTTTTTAACTAGGGATACCATTGGTGAGTAAATTTTTGAATGATGACCTAGTGGAATGACAACAAATTTCTCAGTGGGACCCTAATATGATATGAAAAGAGGATTTTTGATCATTGATGGTAGGATGAAAATACTGACACTGACATTGACTTATTGGGGATGGAAACTCTAAAAGAGGTGTGAAGAACACTGTAGACTAGCATGCCTAGCCATCGGGCTATACAGTCAAAAAGTCAATAACTAATGAACATGACTAAATGCTGCAAACTCAAATGACATAAACTTACTTGTGACAAATTTAAAAATGACAGAAATTAAACTGAAAGCCGAACTGTACACTGTCAGCTACAAACTCTACTGGAAATAATACTAAAAAATATGCTCATAATGTTGAGTGTATTCACCACACCTTATCTATTCTAATTGATTCATAACATGCTCACTAAAGTGATGCAAAATTTCTAATGAAGCCAAAAAAGGAGATGACCATTCATTGAAAATTCTGGTCACAACCACCGTAAGCAGATAGAATGATGTACATGTAAGAAACTCACAATGAAAACTGGAAGCAAGACTTATGTTGAAAAACAAAACAAGATTCACCTTCTTCAATGCTTGCAAAAGATTGCCCAAGGGGTCTTGGAAATCATGAAGCATTACCTCTTGGGGATCAACAAAAGGAAGGAAGATACTTTAAAAAATAATGGCTGATTGTTCTTCTTCATTTTGGTGATCCCTTTTAAAAGGAAATGCAGCAACACAATCTTCCATACCATCCAGATCAGAGACAAGATTTGTATGTTCTTACAGATCTTCAATTGAGGTAGCCAAATAAGCATCAACACATAAATCTACAAGTTGCTTTTTATGTATATCAAAAAAAGAATCGTATAGGCTTTGAAAAAAATCTATATCTTGATCATTTGAAGGTTGCTAAACATGTTCATCAAAATCAAGACAACAAACCTATTGTACACTATTTTTTACCTCAACGGATAAATTGTGACTCTCTAGAGTTTCTATACAAGTAAACTCAAAATTCTAATCTGCACATATTTCTTACTGAATTAAAAACTTAGAAGAGGAAAGGAAAGAAGGGCAGCTGGAAAGAACATATTTATATATATCTTTATTGGTTGAAGATTGGAAAGAGTATTGTAAATTATTATCAACTTCATATGATGAAAGATCATTGTCATCCTTTGAGAAATTTTGGTCAAGTTTGTTGTCATCCAGGGTAGAATCCATTATCTTATCATGGTAGTTAAAAGGGTTCATTCAAAGAATCCAAGAGTTCATCATCCATAAACTCTTCATCACCATATGTGGTTTCCAGATCTTGAATAAAATTCTCAAAGTGATCACAACAATACTCAATCAAAATCAAAGAAGGATAGGCTTTTCTATACTTCTCAAAAAATACTGAGTGAAAATCCTTGAGAGAATAAATACAAGCAGGAGGTAAGCTTTCATACCAAAACTATGCTCTTTATTCTAATGTGACCATGAACATCTTCATCAAATAATCTTCATGAAAATTGATCCTCAACTTACGCACATGCATATGAAATCTTATTAAATTAAGTGTAGCATCATAACCTTTTCCATCTCTTAATTTTGGCAAGTATGTTTGCCTTTCTACTTGAGGCATATGATTTGGAAAGCCTGGAACATGATCTCGATGCATAGGAGCATACCTTCTGGACTGAGAACTCTTTTCGATTTTTGGATCCTGCTACCAATCGAGTCTTTGAATCAAGTTGGAGTCGTTGGGTGAATGTTTCAGCCTTCATATGTGTCTAACCCCTATCCACCATCAGCAGTCAGATCTGATCCTTGTCGTTCCTTCCCAGGGAAGATAAGATATTTCATTTCCATGACAACAGCGCCAGTATGCTATCACTCCTTTGCATATCCAAGGCCTAGGAAGAGTCCAACTGAGGTAACCATAGACCAACCTTTTGACTTGGTATCTAGCCCTACCAAGCGAGAGAGGGATCTGTCCACAAAATCATAGCCAAAAGGGTTGGATGAATTAGGGTTTTAGGCTATTTATGGTGCGTAAAAGGTTTTATTATTTGAAATAGTTTTGTTGGATGAGGATTAGTTCCAAGAGAAAAGGTCAAAGCAAATAAGGGTATGATTGTAGACATCTGATGGAGCAAGGTGGGTAGATACTCAAACACTTTAAGATTCCTAAGTGAGAAGGTGATCTGGATATTGGTGGCCACCCACCAATTCCACTTGGACCCCCACCATTTCTTCTTTGAATTTTTCATTTTCCTTAATCGTAGAAAAATTTACTATTTTTAGCAGTTTTTTGGGTCCTAAATTTTTGGAGCCATTTTGAGGCCTTAAACGATGTTTTTTTGGAAATCTAACGCCAACAATTTTGTATCTAAAATTGTCTTTTCCATCATAGTCCTTGGAGAGATCTTTCCAATGGGCTATCATGCATGTCAAATGGAGATAATATGACCAAGTCACAACCCTGAGAAGTTGGTTGTCCAACTCACACCAACTACACCCATAAACTCTTGGTGTTACATCCCCTTGGGTTAGGGTTTTGGTTGTTTACGGTTTTCTCTTATTGTGCAATAATAAAAAGGCCCTTGAGCCTCATTGTAAGGCAATTGAGATGCATGTAGTCGCCACATCTCTTCTCGGAGATAAGCTACCATCGCCCTAGCTGGTTTATTTCCATTCCTGTTGTAAGCATATTTCTGTATTTTACATTAACGAAATGAAGTATTATTTCCGCTGCATCTCTATGTTTATGGTTATATCTATAATTTTTTGCATTCCTATTTAAATCTGGATCAGTGGTATCAGAGTGGTCTGCTTTTTTTTTCTCTATTTTTCTTTGCATGTCCCCAAAGAGGTTGGGATATAAGGAGCTAGGGCTTGAACTAGTCAAACCTTTGCAAGACCAGCCTCGCAAATCCCAACGTCCTCCCATGGCGGATGAAAATAAATATTAGGGGGCAAGAGATCCTATCAAAATCTTGCTCGAAGAAGCCCTCGAGTGACAAAGGAACGCGATGATGGACAACTTTGCCCAGATCCTTCAGCAACTACCTAGGGGTGATGCATCGGCGTCCAACAACTACTCCGAAAATGCCACACTATTTAAGGTACAAATTAATTTTGAAATCCCCATATTCAAGCGTCAGATAGATGTAGATGCCCTTGATAAATGGTTAAATATGCTAGAGGTTATTTTTCTATTCATGAATTTCTAGTGAGGAAAAGATTATTTTTGGTTTTCTCAAAATAGCCCCCCACATCAAGGATTGGTGGGAAACCTACTGGGAGCAGAAGGATGAAAATACAAGCTCACCATTTTCAGCCGCACCCACTTGGAATTCATTCTGGGATGCCATCAAGGAGTAATACTACCCCGGCAAAAGCTATGAGGATCGATACATAAAGTGGACCACGGTGCGGCACGGGAGGAACCAAGACATGCCGAAGTTTACCGATATTTTCCATACCTTTGTACAAAGTTGGGTATCAAGAATACAAAGCAGCATTTGGTACTCAAATACCATGGCTACCTGCACAAGTACATCGAAGAAGAAATAGAATTCCTGAACATCTCCTCGTTCGGCATGGCATACCGATATGTTGTCAAGGTTGAGCAAACGTTTGAACAGAAGAAGTGAGACTTTGTATCTACGAATCTGAAGCAAGTGAAAGGTGCCCCTAAACCATATAACAAAGGAAAAAGTCAAGGCAGGGCGACCCAAGATAACCTTCCAAAGCTACAAGAAAAGAACAACACCACGAAGCTATAAAAGGACACGCGAAAGTGGCGTGAGTTCTATAAGAGCTCCACTCACAACATAAGTGAGTGTAGGGCCAACCAGTCACTAGTGGCCAAGGTAAAGGTTTCAGAATCAGATGCATGTTCTGACTCTGAGTCAGAACCCGACAAGGGGAATGACAAAGGGAAGCAGATTATTGATGCGGAGCTCAATGCCACCATTGCCACCATGAAGATCTAGAAGGAGGAACCCGAAGATCTAGACGAGAAGAAGCATCTCTTCCACTCCCAAATGTGGGTAAAGGGTTCCCCTCTACAGTTCATTGTCAATAGCAGGAGCCAAAATAACCTCAATTTAGTGGAAGTCATGAAACAACTGGGCTTATCGACGACATCACATCCACAAACGTACATCATCGGGTGGCCTCACCAAGGACAGGATCTTCACATGAGCTAGCAGTTTTTCCTTCCATACAACATCAAGCCCTTCACGGATGAGGTATTATGTGACATTGCTCCCCTTGAAGTTTGTGATGTATTATTACGACAACCATACTTGTGGAAGTGACATGATGTGTATGAATCAAGGCCCCATGATGTTATCGTTACTTTGGGAAATAAGTTGTACAGGATACTAGAGGTAGCACCGCCTACTTCCATCTCTTTGTTTACAACAAAACAATGCAATACGCTCATTTCCAAAACTGAGAAATTTGTTTTCTTGATGCTACACCCTCAAGGAAAGAAGAAGACGATGACCACGAGCTCTAGACAGGGCCCCTTAGCATGAGAACTATAGATGGACAAGGTCATGGAAGAGTATGAGAACATATTCACCTCCCTCGTAGAGGTTCATCTACACTGTCAGGTCAAGCACTCCATTGATCTGACCCCAAGTGTGCCGCTACCCAATGGACCAATCTATCGACCCTCCATTCTGGAGAATGATGAAATCAAGAGGCAAATTTAGGAGCTGCTACAAAAAGGTCATGTCCATCTGATTTCATCACCTTGTAGGAGCCCAATCGTGTTAGTATAGAAGAAGGATGGAACTTGGAGACTTTGTATTGACTATCGAGCGTTGAACAAGATCACTGTCCATAATAGGTACCTGATCCCACAGATTGATGAGCTCGTGGACTAACTAAAGGTGGAAAATTATTTCAGCAAGATTGATTTGAAGTCAAGATATCACCAGGTACCAATCGAACCCTCTAATGTGTGGAAGACTACCTTCAAAGCCAAGGAGGGCCTTTTCGAATGGTTGGTTATGCCTTTTGGATTAAAGAATGCTCCTAAAACCTTCATGAGGCTAATGGATGACATATTGAAGCCATTCACCAACTCATTTGTAGTGGCATACTTGGATGACATCTTGATCTTCAGCGAGAGTTGGTAGCAACACCTCCACCACATCCAACAGGTTCTCCAAACACTGTGGCAACTCAAGTTATGTGCCCATTTGGAGAAATGCACTTTTGGCATGACATAGGTTTAGGATCTGGGATACACTATTGATGAACAGGGGGTGCATGTGGATCCAACCAAGATCCAAGTCATTCAGGATTGGCCATCTCCAACCACTCTCACAGAGCTTCCCAGCTTTCTAAGTCTTGCCAATTTCTACCACAGGTTCGTGATGGGATTTTCTCATATCACTTGGCCCATGAGTCAAGTCAACAAGGAAGGAGTGAAAACAAAACTCTTTAAGTTTGAATCTCAACAGAAAGCATTCACAGAGTTGATAGATCGCCTCTACTTAGCACTAGTGCTCGCATTACTAGACTTGCAACAAACATTTGAGGTCAAGACATATGCCTCTGACTATGCTATTGGGGTAGTCCTTACTTAACATGGGCATCCAGTGGCATATCACAGTGAAACACTTTCAAATATAGTCTGAAACCATCCCACTTATGACAAAGAGATGTATTTCATTGTGCAGGCCTGCTGACAATGGAAGCAATACATTTTGGGGAAGGACATGGTCATCCACATAGACCACCGACCCACGTAGTTCATACAGACCCAAGGGAAATTACAGAATGATTTCCATCAGAATTGGTCCACGTACCTGCAACAGTTCCATTTGAATATCAAGTATAAGAAGGGCAACACCAATAATGTTATAGATTGCCTTAGTCGACCACCGATCATGGCATTAACCACTGTTCTCAACTCTTATGGGCCTGAGACTTCTGATTGGCCAGTTCTCTACAAAAGTGACCTAGAGTTTGGGCACACATACCAAACACTATTGGGGGATCAGTATGTTCTATATTTTCACCTCCAGGATGCCTCATTATGCCACTTGTGTCACCTTTGTGTTCCTTCAAGCGAGCGTGCCAAGATGATTTGGGAAGCACACTACAGTTGGGTTACTGGGCATTTCGAGGTTGAGAAAATGGAAGCAGTACTTCAGAAGTATTTTTATTGGCCGAATCTTCAATAGGATGTCGAAAGTACATCAGATCATGCACTACCTACATCATTTCCAAACTGACCACTATGAAGCGAGGCCTCTATACCTTGCTACCTACCCCTAGTCAACCTTGGGAATCCATCTCCATGGATTACATGTCAGGCATTCCTTCCATTAAGCATGGAAATGGCTTTATTTTTGCGGTCTTCAATAGGTTCTTGAAGATGGCCATTATGGCTGCCTGGAAGAAGAATATCACAATGGAAGCCACTACTAAACTCTTCTTTGGACGAGTGTGGGTACACTTTGGGATCCCACAGTCTATCATCTCATATTGGGACAATAGGTTCCTCACAACATTTTGGTGAAGTCTTTGGTTGATGTTAGACACCAATTTCACTATGTCCACAACCTTCCATCCTCAAACTGATGGCGAGACAGAGGTTGTCAATAAGATGATCGTACAAATTCTACACATGTACAACTCAAATCATCCACACACATGGGACAAGGACCTCCCCTATGTTCAGCACAGCTACAACCGAGCTCTCCACAGCTCAACTAGCCACAACCCTTTTTAGGTGGGCTTGGGATTCTAGCCACTATGTCCCATTGATGTGGCCATGCTATTTTGCAGCTACTCACAGAGATTCAACTCACGTCCAATCCAAAACAGATAAGGAAAACAACTTCATTGAGCACATCCAACATATTTGCCAACAGGTGCACGACATCCTAGAGAAATCAAATGCCAAGTACAAGTAGAAACATGATCAACATCAGGTGCCACACAAGTTTCAAGTGGTTGACAATGTGTGGTTGCATTTGCAAAAGGAACACCTTACCGGAGCCTCTTAGAAATTCAAACCACTCCGATATTTTCCTTACACCATTACTAAGGCTATGGGAGACAATGCATTTGAGCTCAGCATTCCCCTATTCCTTGGCCTGCACCCAATGTTCAATGTGGACCACCTTCGGCCATACTTTTTACCATTACTAGACACATCTGACGTTGCAGAATATCTCACACCCACATAGCTAAATCTAGATTACATGGAACAAGTTACAACTAATCAGATCATGGACACACAGATCAAGAATACTCGCTAGTAGAATATCCAACTGTATCGAGTTGTCAAAGCAAGCCAACTCCTTCACCAGGGCAAGTGGCTCACTAGGGACCAAGTTCAGCAGAAGTTCCCTCATCTCATGGAGGAACTCAATGAAATGGGGACCATTCCTTCCTTAGGGTATAGGAATGATCCAGGTGGATATTAGTCGCCACTTGCCAATTCCACTTGGACACTCACCATTGCTTCTTTTAGTTTTTCAGTTTCCTCAATTGTAGCACACTTTACTACTTTTAGTAGTTTTTTGGGTCCTAAACCCCTAGGGCTATTTTGAGGCCCTAAACAAAATTTTTCGTCGTGATCCTCAGAGAGATCTTTCTAATGGGCTATCATGTGCGCCAAATGAAGATAATATGACCAAGTCGCAACCCCGAGAAGTTGGTTGTCCAACTCACTCCAACAGGGCCCATAAACGCTTGGTGTTACATCTCCTTGGGTTAGGGTTTTGGTTGTTTAGGGTTTGCTCTTACTGTTCAATAATAAAAATGCCATTAAGCCTCATTTTAAGGTAGTTGAGAGGCATGTAGCCACCACATCTCTTCTCAAAGACAAGCTACCATTGCCCTAGGTGCTTTATTTCCATTCCTAATTGTAAGCATACTTTAGTATTTTACATTAATGAAATCAGGTATTATTTCCCCTGCATCTCTGTCTTTATGGTTTTCTTTGTAATTTGTTGCATTCCTATTTAAATCTGGATTAGATGGATCAGACTTGTGAGGTGCTAGAAAGAGCAAGACACACATGTATTCTTTCTAAACTGAAGAAGATGGACAAATTATGAAGATTTCCCCAAAACAAAGCATGTAAGATGTATTCTGCTCATAAACTTGAAAATAAACATATCACAGAAGTGAAATGAAACATGAGAGTACAAAACATTAAATAATATGCAACATAATAAGAAACTATGTCAAAATTCCATACCATAGGTATTCCATGAAAAGAGCTGCAACTCATTCATTAAATTTCTGCCAAATACTGATTACACTAGTGTCTCAGATCAATACAACAACATCCAACCAATGAAAATGAGTCAAGAAATGATAGAGATAGCCATAAAAAAGCTTCACCCATCCTCAAGGATTGAATCCATGTGCTAAGGAGTTGTTCCAACAAAATCTAAACTATACCCTAGACTATAAGGTGGTCAAACTGACTCATCCCTCACTTTTTTGAAACTTAACCATTGCATTACAAAAAGAGTTTTCGCCTAATTTATTTACCCTAGGTAACTTTAAAACATCATTATTACATTTAAATCCATCAATTACATTGGTAAAAAGATGATTTATCAAGGTGAAACTCTCAAAACTGAGAAAATTTACAAAATGATGAAACTCAAAAAAAATGTGTCAAAAGTGTAGTGCCACTGTTCTAATCACAATGCCAACTTCAGTTCCACCTTTTAGGGGGTTCCCGATGTCCAAATTGAGCACAAAATATCTCATTGGAAAGCTTATCCTATCTGGTTTTTGAATCTACCTTTATTTTCCAAAATGGTCAAGTTTTTACCCTCCAAAGGTTGATTCACCCAAGACTGGTCAAAAGCACAGTGCCAGCCTCCAAAACAGGGCAGAAGCATGATTTTTGGGTGTTTTTTTTACACTTTTATTACTTAGTTGAACTAAAAAGACTTAGAAAAGTGGTTTTCTTGACTGTATTTGGCCCTCTGAATCGAATGGCAGTGGCCATTTTTTATTTGTAATCATCTGGGAAAAGTGTAGCATTTAGGGCGTTGCGCTTTTGGTAGTGTAACTAGTTCAAAAACTGCCAAAAATACAAAAAACTCCAAAATTTTCAAAGTTGCTCAAAAATCTTCAAAATTTGATTTGTGGAAGGCTGATGAGGTAAGTTAGGCACTGAGTGATGCCTCAGCAACGATTTCAAGATTGTATTCCTTCTTTTGCTTGTCTAGGGTTTCAATTCTTGTTTTCACCTTTTGGAGCTTGGAGCTTGCAATTTGATTTTTCTTGAAGTAATTTTTGGCCCTTTTTCTTTGTAAGTTATTTTCCCTCTTTGAATTCTCCAACAGATTCTCAATATTCTCATCTACCCTTTCAAACCAATACTCCCAGTCCCCATTGCTCATGATGACAAACTGCTCATTCAACATGAGCTCGTTGGCAAGTTCAACCTCTTTTTGCCTCTCTAGTTCTAGAGTTCCTTTCAGCCCTTTATTCTTGGGCCTATTTCTTGGCATTTGGTCTTCCTCCTCATTAGGATTACCATAATTCCCATATTCTTCATTAGACATGACCTTTGCTTTATTTTCTTCTCTTTGAGCTTTCATGAGTTTCACCCCAATTATTAGATTTTTGGTCTTAAGTTACTTGTTGTTCCTGCTTAAGAAAAGAAATGACAAACTTACCTCTATATAAGTTAATATGAAGCTATCTAATTTTTGGGTCCTTCTCCTTTACAAGAAAAATGGAAGTTTAATGTTAATGTCGTTGATCCAAGTCAACTAGGTCAAAATCTGCCTCCTCAATATGAGGATCATCATCCCCTTGTGTGGCTTCCTCATGCTCATCTACTTCTGTGATCTTTTGGTTGCCCTTATGTACCTACTTTATTGATGAAGAAGGTAGGTCCCCTCCCACAATCTGTGAGGATAAGACCTTCCTCTGCCCTTTCTCATATGTTCTAGTAAATATGCATATTTCAGCCCCATTAGGCTTACTGACATTATGGAATGGAAATGGTGTTTTATTGGACCTTGAAAACCCTAGGACCTAATGGTAACCTTGACTAACCAGAATTGATGGTGTCATGACTTATATGATGACATGATTACTTTGACCTCATGACTGATGTACATTCAACAAGGTATGACAATGTGCTAGCAAGTAATGAAATTTAAGGGAGAGTGATGTTTTTTGACTCAGGCTACCATTGGTGAGTAAATTTTTGAATGATGAACTAGTGGAATGACAAAAATGTCTGAGTGGGGCCCTAATATGATATGAAAAAAGGATTTTTTATAACTGATGGTAGGATGCAAATACTGACACCAACAGAAGGAATGTAAAGCACATGTTGATTAATGCTAGAAGAATGATCAATAATTAATTATGTATCTTGATAAAAACTAATTGGAAATTCATTAAGATCAACCTCTTTATTTTTTGAAATGTTATTAATGTTAAGAGGAGATAGAATACTATAAACAAAAATATCAAGATAAAGTGAAAAATGTGAATCAAAAGCAATGGATTTAAAAATGTCTCTATTTGAGAATTCTTGCACTTTTTCTTCATCACAAATTTCAGATTTAAGTTCATTTACTTGGCTAATTATATTTTCTTGAAGAATGTTGCTTGTATCTTCTTGTGGTTGATTTGTGAAATTTTCCAAGCTTTGTGATTTTGGTTTATTAACATGATTACCATGAGAGGTGTGTACTAATGTTAGGAATTTATCATACATGGCTGAGGCCACTTCAACATGATTTGTATGTACCACTATGATATAATTTGAAGGGGATTGATCAAAGCTTGTAATAATTTCACATGGATTATGAATGAGAGGAAGAAAACAAATATGTTCAAACGAACCTAATAATTCTTCTTCAGAATGTTTATCATCAATTTTAAATTTCAAGAAATTTAAATGAAATCGAATCATAAACTTGATCAACGATTCAAAATCAAATCTGTGTAAATTTTCAATTTCATCACATACTTGTTTGTAGTGATCGCCATCAAATTTACAAAGGAACTTTGTAACAATTTGATCCCAACTACAAATTTAGGCAACTAGAAGTGTTTGACACTAGTGTTTAGCTTTTGCCAATAATCTAAGAGTAAAAATCTTGCATTAAATACCTTCGTCAATTCCTTGAAAAGGTGATTTTGAAATTTTTTGAATGAATTGTAGAACATGGTTAAATGCAGAAGTATTTTTCTTACCATTTATTTTTACCTGAGACAAGAGTATTACCAATTTTGGTGGAGTATTGGAATATGCACATCCAGAAATACAACTCCAAATTGAAAATCTTGGAGGAGCCACTGTGAAAAATGAAAATGTTACAAAAAAAAGACTCCAAAAGACAAAAATTTCAGGCTAGACCTTCCTTCTAGTGCCAAAATGTTGATGCCTCGACATTCACTGCACCAACATGGGGGGAATCCACCTGGTGCGAATGTTAAAGAAGCTCCTTTTCCATTTGGAGTAGTGGCTCCAACTGGTTAAATTAGGACTAGTTACCTTGTCCCAATCAATATCCCCTTTAAATATGCCTTTAATTTCTAATAGCTAGGGACATCAAATTGATTCTTCTAGCTGATAGTGCAAGAAGAATGACTCTTAAGCTGTTTTAGTGGCACAACCAAACTAATATAAATCTTTTCCTCAAAGAGAGTATTTCTAAGATATGAAAGCTAGGATAACACATGCAAAATTAGAGTAAGATGCAATTAATCTGCTCTATGTTGATAGAAGGAAAAAGAAATCCTTCTCTCAATCAAGAGATGATTTACTTAAAGAAGAGAAACTTTTAAGGAATTGAAAGTAAAATGAAGGAATTAGATCAAGGAGAAAACTCTGAAGATATGGTTCCTTATTAATCAAAATACCAATAATTAGGCACTCAGTAATTAGTTACATAAGAACCCAATGAAGTATATCCAACTCCTTAATTATATGCATCTATGAGTCTATTTATTACTCAAATTTACCTACTATTTGAATGTGATCTAAAATGGTTGTCTTTAGTACACGATAACAAAGATTAATCACATAATTAAATAATGAAAACCTTTCAGTTAATTATTTTAATTTATAGTTAATTAAAAGAATTGTTACAGCTCATAATCGCAGTCAAAATAAATTAACAATTTGTTGATACATGTATTAAAAATTACAGTTCTGGCATATTCAGAAATGATATGATGAATAGAAACCAGAACATTAAAACATTAATAAAAATGCCTCATGTATCATGCTATTTTTGTAAAATTCACAATCTCAATCATTTCTCTTCATTCTAAAGCTCTCCAAAAGTACATAAATGTAACTAGCTAAAGCTTCTTTAAGTAAAAGAAAAAGAATTCAGATCTTATCACTCTATTAAAAAGACTAAAAGGTACAATAGTGAAATCCTTAAAGGATTTCTTTTTTGAATTCTGGACCCCCCACTTATTTGTTAACATAAATGGGTCTTTATAGTGAATAAAAGAATGCAAAAATAAAACAACTACGCAAAATGCTGGGGAAGTTTTAACAAATACCCGTACAATCAATGAGAAATTGATGAAAATAGAATTTGGTTCTGATATTAATCTGCAGAATGTTTCTCTAACTCTTTTAGCATTGCCATTTGAGTTCTAAATATCTAGAGGTGGCTGATTTCGTGGAATGACATTTTCTTTTTATGCAACTGTGCTTCTTCTTTTGTACCTAAAAGTGAGAAAATAGTGAGCCGATTAGCAATAAAATGAATACAAAATCTATTTCAAGCTGTCAACATTAATCCACAAGTCATGTAACATAAGAAAAATGATGAATTAGATTAATTAAAGAAAACAATTGGTCTTTCAAATTGCGATCGCATCAGGATAGGGCGTTAAGCATTTGAAACTTACTGTTGTTTTCATGAAATTACAATGTTTGGGGATTGGCTTTGATCGAAATCACAATACATGGAGATATCACAATCGCATCTGATTTGGGGACAAAACTTAACCTTATCGCAATCTCATTCAATCGAGATGAAGGTTGGCTTAAGTCCCATAGATTTTCCAATTGCGATATTGCAATAGCGAAGGAAAAGGGATGGGCTCATTGCATCAGGATTAAGAAGCACTAGACTACAAACAATGTCAAAAAATATTTGTGATTGCGATGTCCCAGCGTGACGTGGAGGATGAGTGAGGTGGAAAAGACATAATTTTGTGATGTGGAAGGTGATGTGGAGCATAATGTGGAAGTTGACTCGGAATATAATAGATGATGTGACAGATGATATGGAATCTGACGTGGAGAATAATGTGGAGGATGATGTCATGGGTGATGTGGTAGGGGAATGGGTCCCACCAAGGCTTCTTTTGTTTAAATTCTTTTTTGTTTAATATTTATTTTCATAAAAATTGCATTTTGCATTGGGAGATCAAACTTGGAGTGGAGTAACATCACTAACGAAAATTTGTGATCCATTTTGGACGTGAAATTTTATGAACCCAAATTAATAGTTATATCAGATCAACATATTGCAATCAAAGAGGGGAGGTGTCTTGAAGTTTTATGTCGAGATCCATCGAATTTGACAGATCTATATTTTACATTTCATTATCATGCTAGGTCTGAGGCTTATATCGCATATCATAATCAGTGATGCAGAGGAGTATGGACTTAAGCCCAATGATATTGCAATCACCCCAGATGTGATGGATTTATAACAAAGAGTTGACATTTGCGTCAGTTCTAGGCCTAAATCACATTTCCCCATCAGCAATGTTATTGAGCATGGGCTTCACCACTGTGCCTTGTTTATTTGCGATGCGGGGAGCGAGATTTGGATAAATCAAAGTTTAGGTTATAATTCATGGTTTTTATTATTTTAAACTCTAACATATTTATTTTAATGTATCTCGCTTCTAATACTTACAACTTTTTAGCCTAAGACTAAATCTTGTTCTTGGGGGCTATTGCTTATTGAATTTGTGATATGTGATAGATTTTTTCTTTCTTCTTAAATTGCGAGATGGGATCAACGATGAAACATTTATAAAAGGCATGCTTATTTGAATTTCTTGGGGGAAATAAAATTTGGATTTTTTATTAAAATAATTAAACTTATTTTATTAAAGCAAAAAAATGTTTTTTCTTTTTTATGTTTTCAAATTAAATAAAATGGTCCCCTATTTTTAAATAGTTAATTTCATATGAAATTATTATATAAAAATTGTGGGTTTTTGAACAATACAACAAGACTTTGACAATCTAAATGCAGAGTTCATTGTTTTTAAAAGGAAGAAGAAATACCCTTAGGCTACTAAAAAATCAGATTCTCCAATTAATCCTATGTTTAGATGTCAAATAATAACAATTCAAGATGAAACTGAAGATGAATAAAAAATAGAGCAACCAACGATAGTGATCTTATCAGGGACACTTATTACTCCTACTCAATTAGAAGAAACAATACAATCATCTACTATTCAAGCAAATGTCCAATCTCCAGTATGTACTAATTCATAGGTTTCTACCCAGTAGAGTTCTTTTTCAAATATAGAGAAATAAAGTTAAAGAATGAAGCTCTAAAGGCTTCAATTTACTATGAGTTTTGGAAGCAAACATCAACAACCCAACATAGACTAATTTCTCCATTTGATGTAGAGAAAGGACAGTTCCAGATGGCTTTCATTGAACCACTAGTGCCAGCGCTGAGGAGTGTTGAAGACTATAAAGCCTCCATCTTTTCCATTGACACTAAGAAAATACATGAAATAGATCAGATTGATCTACATAAGTAGACAAGGGAGCTCATTTATTCATTACTCACTAGATCAACCATGATTTTTTCTAATTTATAGTTGTCTTTGAATAATATGAACTCTCAATTAAAGATTGAAAAAATTTCCTCATTTGCAAAGGATAATAGAATCAAATTTCTCAAGGATTTGTTCATAAAGCTACAATATGATCTTAAATATGTTAAAGCATCATAAGGGTTAATAAAAAATAAGGAAGCAGATATCCAAGAATTAAGGAAGCAATTGAAGTTGCCCTCCATAGATCATCCTCAAAATGAAAAGGTTGCAAATATAGATCTAGAAAAAGAGAAACTTTTTACTATAGTAAGGTAGCAGAATGCACAGATATAGAAAATGGAGGAGGCTATGGGAGCAATGTTGAAAGAAAACAATAGTGTAAAGTAGTAGGGGTATCTACATCAGGCGTAGGTACAGACGCAGAAACTTTAGCAATGACTACACTTTCAGAGCCCACATAAGAGCTTACTAGAGCTCTGGATGAATTGTTAGTTGTTTAGTTAGAAAAGGATAAATTGTTAGTAAAATTGGCCAACATGGAGGAGAGTAAACTCAAAATTGACAATGAATATTTTTTCAGAATGCAGAAATATTATAAACTCATCCACTAGGCGAAAGAATATGAAAATCAATCCCTTGTAGTCCAAATGTTAGCTAAGGCTAAAAACAATATTTGGTAGAATATAAATGGAAATATAACAGATATGTGGCCTTCCATACAAATTATTTCTGAACAACAAGATCTTATACATAGAGTTAAGGTAGTGATAGAAAACACAAAGGTGGATTTGGAACACAGGCCTGAGGAAGAACACAAGATTATCAAGCTATTGAATTCCAAAATCAAGGAGGAATTTGAAGACCTCAATATTCTAGACAGAACATCAAGAGTCATGGAGGTCAAGAGGGTCTTAACAAAGAAAAATCTGATCATACAATTAGAAAAAAACTTAAAGGATCTTGAATTGTAGATCAAGAGATTCAACAAGAAATTCATTGTGTTGGAGGAAGAGGGCTTGCCTACACTCATAAATTATAATGGAAAATTGATCCCATTCGAAAATGATCAAGAACAACTATGTAACATAGGTCTTGATGCCTCCAAATTTTCAAAATCCAAAGGTGTTATTAGTGGTGAAGCTTTCATATAGGGAATACAATTTGATTTGAATATTCAGGATGAAGCTCACTGCCTTTTTGTAAATAAACCTACTTTTGACACTTACATTGAGGTGGATGAAAGATTCAGGAATATGGTTGGATTTTCTATCCCAAGTGAAGAAAGGTGGCACCGAATACTAGAATTGGTCGAATGAAGTGTAAATGCATTTCATGATTTTTAGTATGAAAAGAAGAAAATTTCCAACAAAGAAGCAACAGTCATTACCAGTTGCTACATAACCTAAAAAATGTAGCATTTTCGAGCAAATTTTCCTATATTTCTTCTATATTTAGAAATATATGTGTTTGTTAAAACATATATTATTTTGTAAATGTATTATAATTTGAAATCTGATCTCAAATGTAATATTTTCTATAAGTACTTAGAAATAAGACTAGAAATGGTTGAACCATTGTGATAGACTTTTGAGCAAACTTGTATACTTCATGGTTATTTATGAAATAATAAAAGGATTATGGATTCATTTCAAAATAGATCGTGTTCCTGTAATGTTTTCTTTGTTGTTCTTTTCACTTTGTTTTCTATGCATGTGTTTTGAAGTTTATGGAAGTACTGGGTAAGATAATATTGGGTTTCAATTTGTCTGAAATACGTTAAAACATTATAATCTATTACAGAGATTAGTTGATTAAATTGTTTGTTTAATTTAACTCCTCTACATCAATAAATCATCATCTTCCCTTAAGTTCCTTAACATGTGTTGTTTGGTTTTAAAAGTATTTTACATGCATCCATTGTATATGATGGTTAGTTAATTTCTTTGATTTTTAACAAATCATATAGTTTCTAAAGTTTCAACCTTGCAGATCTAAATCAAAGCTAAACTATTGTATAGAGGTGAAGAATAAACCATTCTATTTACTTATAAGTAATTAAGAATTACATCGTTTGAAGTAGTTTATAGCTTTGTTCATCTAAAAATATTAAAAACCAACAAAATAGCTTAGATTTTGTGGCATAATTCCTAACCTAGAATTATCTTCAGAGGTACAATAGAGTTTATGGGAAACAAGTAGGCGAGATATTCTAGATTCCAATGTTCTGTGTTGTTTTCAGTTCACAATATCTCTGACTTAAAAATGCAGGATTTTCATTGGAAACTATATGTCAACCTCATCTTTATTATTTGGATGAAACTATTGGAAAGTATATGCTAGCCTCGTGTTTATTATTTGGATGAAATTTCCTCATTATAGAGAGAGATTAATGGTAGTGATCATGTTAGTGCTTTGTGTTAGACACTCAATAGTTAGTCTACAATAATACTTTGGATTCAAATTGGTTGATGTTCGTAGAATATCAAAACAAATAGTGCTAGAGAAATTATTAGGAATTTTTTCGCTTCTAAAATAAAATTATCATAAAAAAACTATACTAAATTGAGTACAATCAAAGTGAAAAATAAAATAAAATTGTAATTATAATTGAAATTAAAAAAAAAAGATAAAATTAAATAGTAATTATAATTGAAATTAAAGGAAAAGATAAAGTTAAATAGTAATTATAACTAATATCCTATAACCTCTTATTTTAGCTGTCCATAGTGAACTATTTGATAAATATTGTAATGTATAAGATAGAGATTTACGGTTGTTATCATACCACTTCACTTCAAACACCATAATCCTAAAACTTTGCAGGGCATATTAATTAACTTGCTTAATGGAAAAACCTTACAATATTCACATTCTAAATGAGGCAATATTGTTGGATTGTCAATCAGTTTTATTGGCTCAGTTGATGTATTTTTTTTCTTTCTTTCAAACCATCGTTCAAGTTGTTTATTTTCATGGGATATCTGTGAGTATTTATAATCAATATCATATAGCCTCGTATTTAATAGTTCATAGTAAAGTATTTGATAAATATTGTAACGTATGAGATAGATATTTATGGTTGTTATCATGTCATTTCTGTTCAAACACCATAATCCTAAAACTTTGCAGGGCATTTAATTATCTTGATTAATGGCAAAACATTATAATATTCACATTCTAAACGAGGGAGTATTTTTGGACTCCCAATCATGTTATTCTTGTTTTATTGGCTCAATTGATGAAATTTTGATTTTGATTTTTTTTTGAGCATTTACAAAAATAGGAAGATATTTTGTTTTTAATAAAAAATATTTTAAATATGTATACGTTTTTTTCTTGAAACATTTTTACCAAAAAATTACTATATAATCACAATTCAAAAATAGTAATAAAATAATTACAAGTTGAACATGTTTTCATATAGTAACTAGGACAACCACATTATTATATGTGGTTGACATAAGTTAATAGACATAATTTTTATAAAGATATGAAAGGTTGAAAATGCTACTCATATACTCATATCACTCACATTTATCAATATAATTGTGTTAATCAACCCAAATAAATCAAATTGATAAACCTCTTTACTATGGTTAAAAATGATCGTAAAAGCTAATAATAATCCCAAATAGTTAACCATAATTTCCATCGATTATTAAGAATTAACAATAATCTCAAAGAGTTAACCATAATTGCCATGCATTATTAATGGTTAGCAATAGGAATAGTAACATATCCAATTTTAACTCGATGGACCCAACACTCGTTAGAGGATGAAGTGGCATTAGATCTTGGCCCCGCACTATCAAATCACAAGAATTTTTTAGGCAAAGACAGAATCATTGCTATCACTACAATATAGATACTACAATTTTCAATTTCAAATTAGAAATTAAAGTTTATAGTATTCAACTTTTTTTCCAGATTAAACTGTAAAGTTGATTAAAAATGTGGAGTTTATTTCGAGATTCATCTTAATGATTTTATATAAGTTTCATCATCGATATGAATGAATGTAGCACCAATATTTTATCATGCCGAGGACATCAAGGAACGGCTTTTGCAAAACATGGTGTTCCAATACATCTGGTTTTGTAAACTAATTTTCATTCTACTCTATTTCTCATTTCATGCCACGCTGTCGTTGTCAGCCTGAGTGTTTCACTGCCATCATTGCTGTGCTGTTTTGCATCATACTGTATCTATTTAATGTAGGGTGGGCCCGCAGAGAATTCTACGTGATCCGTGGACTGGTGTATCGTTCTTTTTATATGTGTAGGCGTGTAGACAATTCGTTCCATGGAGCCGCAGAAATCTGGGGAAATCCCAAGTTTCCTGCTGAAAACACAATGTACAGAAGCCGTGCTTTCCCTTTTGGATCACATATATAGAACGAATCTCACAGCTGTTGATGGGAGTATTTATTCAGATAAGGGGTGGTCTTCAGCGAAGGGAAGAGACCGTTTAACGCTGCCACCTGGATTCTCTGCAAAACAACGCCGCCACGACACGCCACGCCACGCCATCCCCTGGTTCTAATGTATGGTTTATCACTGGTCACCGCATTTACCATAAACCTTCAGAGATAGATACATGCACTCAATTCCATTACGATGGGTTTTGAACAGCGTAAGCAACATATTTGACTCTGCTTCCAATCGGAGTTGTTTATAATGGGACTTTTTGAAGATTCTGGTGACGGAATCTGGCGGAAGAAATTGAAGTTAAATCTTGATTTGTTGCGGTTAAAATGGTTTTTTAATTTTAACCGGAAAAACCCACCAAAAAAACTTTAAAAAATAGCATTATAGACAACTGCCTTCCAATCGTCTCTTAGAATCATCGCCTGTCATAAATTTATCTGAAATGAGTGGATTTTTTTTGGAATAGAGAGGGAAGCATGTGTTGTATAAGGAAAGATTTTCTTTAGAATGCGAGTACATAAATATGTTCCAAAGAATAAGAATGTCAATCAAATCCAAAATTTATAACGGGACAGCCGCATTCGAATGATTACGTGGGGCCAAACATGGATTCGCTTTATCATTGTGCCACCTCTCAAGAATATCAATATTAATTTATGGACAAGGCGGAAATAGAAGGATTACCCTAACGTCAACCAAACTTTTGCTACATCACTTTGTCTTTCATGGATGTCATTTAAAATCACTCAGGGTGGAGGGAGGTTCATTGAATTCTATTTTTTATTTAAATCAATGGATGTGATTAGATTTTAAAGGAATATGTTTCGTTTGAAAGGAGAATGGAGGGTTGTGATTTGTGGATTTAATATAGTATAATTTAAAATATTTTAATAAACAAATTAAAATGAAGAGGTGTTGTTTCAAAGGGTTTCGAATATTCTTAGGTTTCTTCAAGGAGATCAATTTTATATAAATAGACGACAAAACTAATGTGTTTCCTGCCTTGTACAAGGTCTCACAAGGAGAGACCGCGTACCAAAGAGCCCAACACTTTTATGTGAACTATTTTCTCTAATATTTTTTAGAACACATAATTTAATTGATGATTGCAGTGTTGAAGTTGAAGTAATTCAAATTTTGTAGATGTATGAGAATTTTAGTAAAAAACACCAAAAAAAGTCATAGAAAAAACTTTAAAACAGAAAGTGTTGATGTTGGTATAACAATTTAATTTATTTATTATTTAATTTTTTCAAACAAATTTTCAATATTTAAGAAAAGAAATTAAAAGCCAATAAAAACAATTTTTTTTTGCAAAAAAACATATTAAAAATTAAAATTGTTGATTGTAGAATAACTTTTTTTTGGTAGATTTTCCACATTTTTGATAATGACAAAGATAAAATTTTAGAAAAACGTTGAAATTTCAACTATTTTCAAGCATTACATTAAAGATAAATTATCAAGTCTTTAAAAGCCTTAAAATTCCAATGGCTTCGAGATTTGACATTAAAGATAAAATATCAAGTCTCTAAAAAAACCTTAAAATTTCAACAATTTTCATTTATGGAAAAGATACTTATAACTATTTTCAACCATACCATTAAAGATAAAATGCCATGACTTAAAAACCCCTTTAAACTTAGTCAATTTTTCAACTATGGAATTATAAAACCAATTATCATGATTACAAAAAACATGAGGTTTTCAACATATTTCAACCATGAAATTATGGAAAAAAATTATGATTACAAAAACTTTAGAAATGAACAGGAAAGAAATAATCATTATACCAAGAGTAATTTTTTTTTTAAATGCTAAAAGTATAGCGATTTTAAAATCTTAGCCTCAAACAACTTGACAAGTTGCATAAAAAAGTTAAGAATCAACCATGAAATTGACACACACTGTAGTTAAACTCAACCCATTATAATAAAAACCTAAAAACCAACCATGAAATTGACATATTGTGGAGTAGAATTCTATCATTATAACAAAAATTTTAAAATCAACTATCAAAAATGGCTATTAATGAGATTGGGTTGCTAATAGAGGGTTGAAACAAACCCATAGCAAAAAATAAATAAATAAATAAAATATATATATATATATATATATATATATATATTATATATATATATATATATATATAAGAAAGAGAATTAAAACTAAAGAAAAAAACATGAATTTTATTTACAAAATAATAACAAGTAAATAAACATATATTGAAACATAATTTCTCATATATATATATATAAAATATTGTAAAAAATTTAAAATTAACTTATAATATATATATATATATATATATATATTATATATATATATATATAAACAAAAATTATTTAAAAATATATGATTTAAGGGAAAAAAAAGAAATCAATTGAATTGATAAAATAAAATAAATAAAGAAAAATAAAATATTAAATAAATAAAACAATATATTAAAATAAAATAAAAAAAAATATTAAAAATTAAAATACTTAAAATAAAATAAAAACATAAAAAACATTTTTTTAGATTTCAAAACAAACATTAAAAAAAATTGAGAAAAACAGAACATTACATTTAAAATGTAAATACAAATATTAAAAAAAACACCATAAAGAACCTTAAAAAACAATTTTATAAAGAATAATAAAAATAAAAAATTGATATCCTTCCGGCCTTCTATGGGGTAATGTTAAAAAATTGAGAAAAAAGAACATTAAAATGTAAATATAAATATATAAAAAAAACACCATAAAGCAACTTAAAAAACATTTATAAAGAATAAAAAATTAAAAATTAAAAAAAATGATATCTTTATGGCCTTCTATGGGGCAATGTTGATTTTGGCAATCCACATTGCTACACCGAGGAATTATGGGGCCATGTGCTTGGATAGGGAAGGGATGATCTTTGTGTGTTTCTCTTTACTGTACCATGGTCGTGGTCGAGTTTGCCCTAGTTAGAGGCAAGTTTGATTATAGGAATGGGACTTGCCTTTGTCTAGGGCCCGTGGGGAGGGGGGAGAAACTCTACACACAAATCCTCTCCTAGCCTAGGGCCACCACTCCATAGGCCTTGACTGGAGAGGCAAGAACTCAATGTATAACTCCTACCCCTGCCACCCCCACTGCCGAGGGGCACGTCCCCATGGTCCCTCACTAGAGGCAACTCCGATTTGGGAATCAGACTTATCTATCTCCACGACATGTTGGGTTGTGGTCCTCGGTGAGGGGACAAGTTGCATGTAGAGCTCCTACCCCCCACTTATGGTCGTGGTCTCATGAGGCTTGGGCACAGGTAAGCTTGATTCACGAAATTTGACATGCCTTCGCCTAGGGAGGAGTTTTGTGCATAGATTTCCCCCTACTGAGGTTGGCAACACCACGAGCTTAGAAGGGGGGAGCTCGGCACAGCTACCCCCCACCGCAACTCGCTACCCCACATGCCCTGGGTAGGGAAACACTGATTCCTAGAATGTGCCTCGTGTTTCCTATGGCCTAACGAGTCTCGTGTTTATTTTATTTTTTTTAAAAGTTTTATTTTTTAAATTTTAAATTTTAGTGGCTTTTTAATTGTTTTTATTGTGCTTTCTTGCTATTTTTTTATATTTATTTTTATTTTTCATGTTTTTCTGTTCAATTTATATTTTTTAATGACTAATTTTATTTTTATTTTTATATCCCAATGATTTATTTTTTATGTTTTTTATTTAATTGTTATTTTTTAAGAAAGAATTATGTTTATTTATTTATTTAAATTTTAATTGATTTTTTTAAAATGTAGGTTTTATTTTTATATTTTAAATTGTTTATTTTTGTTATTTTTATTTAAAATTTTATTTGAATTTGTTTTTTTTGGAAAAAAACTTCAAATGTCATCATCTTTGGATGTAAAATTCTTAATTTTTTTTATAGAATTTTCGATATTTCCAATTATTTTTATTCAAAATTTTCCTAAAAATATTTTATTTAACATATCATTTTTAACTAAAACGTCGTGAAATACATATTTTTTTAATTATACGCGCACACAAAATGTGTATTTTTTGTTGAGTGTTTAAAATTATTATTTTTTAGTGGCAATTTTTTTATGTGTATTGAAGTATTAATATCTGCTCAAAAATATTAATGCTATCATTAACATCAAAATATTAATGTTATTACTTTGTTTAAACCTTGCAAAAAAATTAAAATTGTTATTATAAAAATAATTGCAAAGAAAAATAGAAAACATATGTTTAGAAAACCATTAAAAAACAGTTTACGGCAACACACAAGAATATGAATAAAACAACCTGGAAAATGGTTAAATAATCAACATTTAAAAAAAAATGCAAGGACATAAAAAAAATTTAATGTGTCAAAAATATGTGTGATAAGAAATGTTCATGCTTTTCAAAATCCACATTAAAATCATGAGAATTTAAAAAAAAAATATTCACGCTTAATATATTAGAAAAATTGAAGTGTCAAAAATAAGCCTTCTAAAGAAAGGAGTTGGTATTGCATCAACACTTTTCACAATGAACAAGAAAATTAGTAACATTTTAAAAAAATGTTCATATATGATAAGAAAATTTGAAGTGTCAAAAATATGCTATAGAAAAAAACTGTATTATGAATTTTCAAAATCATATGATTTTTTGCTATCTAAAAAAAATAGGTACTAAGTACTATTCCCTTTTGATAGTAAACTTTGTTTCGTGGAGAGGGATTTTGTTGGTGCCATTACATTATTCAGGGAGGCTATTAATGTCAGAGGCCATGTTGACAACTTATTGAAAGATATGAGGGTATTGTGATGAACCAACTTAATCGACCATTGGAAGCCATTGAAGCCATGAAGTCCTTTAGACACCTTTACTCCAAGCAAGCACATGGGCCCCCTGATAATGTGTTCATTGATCTTTTTAAGGTATAAATTCAAACCAATCCGTTATTTATAAGCACTACACAACATATACTCTACTCTGCAACATTTTATGCCATGTGCTTATACTACAAAAAATGTGAGAGATTTAATGAGAAGTTTAGTCTATTGAAGCATAGGTTTCACTTAATTATGCAAGGATATGGATTATTGGAAAACCCACCAAAACTGCACAGCCTCATGGAAGGAAGTTTCAAGTTCCCATAAAGCAAGAGACCATTCATGTGACACCCCCAATTATTTTTTGGTTAATTGGCAACCGTACGACACTGCCTAAGTAGCTAACATGTTCCACCGTTAAGTTACTTTGAGAACTATGCCTAACATTCATCATCTTTCATTAACAATATTAATGTGCAAAATCCATTAACATCATAAACATTTAACCATAAACATTCAACACAACAGGGAGGACACCATCATATGCAATAATAAGCTTTTATTATGAATTTATGAGAAAATAGTTGACCGGAAGCAAAAGCTTCACCAGTGTTACAACTGTATCGTTTGCCACCGGGTGCCCACCTCATGCACACCTTGCATGGTGGTTGCACCTACAATCCACACTTAACCGATTTCCAAGCTTGCCTAACTCAGCATGCACGGGCGCCCACACTCAAGTCACCCGCCGCCCTCAGTTGGTCCGTTTAGCTTACCCAACTCGTGCATGACTTCGTTGGGCAGGCACGCCTTCGTGTGGCCCTCCAACCAACTCACCTTCACCTGAATTGTTCACAACTCGCCAGCCGAGCATGCCTTCATGTGGCCCTCCACCCAAACTTCACAGGACTCGTCAGGCGGGAGCCTCTTCGTGTAGCCCTCCACCCGACTCACTCTTGTTCATTAATTCTTCATCAAGTCTTGTGTTGGTCTGCTCGACGAGGGGGTGCATGAACTGCACATGCGGTTCTATGCCACGCATCCACCTCACACTTCTACTCCAACTTCGATTTCAATGACTGAATGGTTCGATGCCTCCATTTGGCTCCAACTGCTCGCCAATGTATATGATGGGTGGCGGGGTCGTGCCACCCAGTTGACCCTTGGTTATGTTGTTTAGCTGACTCGCCAACATCACAATGCTTGCCCGAAGGTTGGGTTGGCCCACCCAGCTCGTGGGACCACCCACCTTTGCAACCCCGTCATTGCAAATCCATTCCGTCGGCTTGTGGGTTGAGCACCTAGATCACCCCTTATAACTTCACAACTGCACCTCACCTGCACTTGTGTGTCTCGGTCGTTCGGTCGCACTTCTGCTCGTTTTTCTAGCTCATCCATTCAGTGGGTGCACTCGGGTGACTCGCAAGCCATATGGCATTATATTCTCCCCCATTCAAAAGAATTGTTGTCCTTGGCAATCCATCTCTCCGTCATAGCTTCCTGTCATACTTCGTAATCTTCCACTTCCATCTCCAAAGTGAGTCCTCCGTTTCTAAGATGTCCTCCTCTGGTACATTCTTCTATCTAACAAGAAATTCCTGTCTCATGTGGCAACCAATCCCCATAGATCGAACACTGAAAATATTGTCCATCTCTAGATGAGGCTTGTCCACAATCATGGCTAGCCCCCTCGGTGGTTCCACCCTCTCTGGATGATCATCATCAAGTCTGCATCTCTTTACCTGACACATATGAAAACCTATATGCTTCATGTGCATATGGCGTGGAAGCTCCAGCTTGTAAGCAACTTCCCCACTCTCTTCTTCACTTCGAATGGTCCCTCATATTTCCTTGTTAACTTGCTCACAATCCCCTTAGGTGGTTGGAAGTGTTCTTTGGTAATCCTGAGAAACACCATATCCCCCACACTGAAGTGTGCATCCCGTCTTCCCTTATCTGCCCATTTTTTCATTTTCCTTGCAGCTTTGTGAAAGCGCAACCATGCCAACTCCCAGGTATCATCCCAAGCCTTCATGAACTTCTTCGCATGAGGACTCCTCAACAGACCTTTTGTCACTATGGCATGTGGTATGACTAGCATTATTCCATTCACCAACTCAAATTAACTATACCCCATCGCAGAACTCTTTTGAATGTTGTAGCTGAACTGAGCCACATCCAAGAGTTCAGGCCAATTCTTCTAATCAGGCATTACATAATGTCTCAAGTAATCCTCCAGCAATGCGTTGATCCTCTCTCCCTGTCCATCTGTCTATGGATGGTAACTCAAACTCGTCAACAACTCTATCTCAACTAACTTGAACAATGTGGTCCAAAATCTTTCTGTAAACTGCAGATCTCTATCTAACACGATGCTTAATGGCATCCCCCAATACTTCACTATGTTCTTAAAGAAGAAATCCACAGTCCACTCAGCTCCACAAGGCATCTTTGTTGGAACAAAGATAACATACTTGGAAAAATGATCAACTACAACCACTATCCCATTATACCCCTGTACCTGTGGCAACTGAGTGATCAAGTCCATTGAGACACTCATCCATGGTCTCTCAGGAATCGGTAAAGGCTACGATAGACCTCCTTGCCTTTGAGTATCTGATTTGTCCTATTGACAAATGATGTGCGTATGTACATACTCCTTTACATCCTCCCACATCTTCTCCCAAAAGAACCCTATCTCCAATAATGCTAAAGAAAGACACTACCCTGGGTGGCCAACCCATGGTGAGTCGTGGCACTCCTTCAAAAGGTGCCTCTTGAGCCCAGATGACTTTGGAACATAGAGTCGGTTTCCAAAGAATAATAATCCATCTCAGAGAAAGAACTTTCGTGTCTTCCCCTCCTTTATCTGCTTCACTAAATTCTACGCCTGAGTATCGGTTTCAACACTTCTTGAGCTTATTTTTCATCTCTTCTAACATATGAACTCAACTCCTACTCCTTTATGCCTGGTCGTCTCCTTCCAATGTTGCAAGATGTCCCTTACTGCTAAGCGCATCTGTTACCGCATTGAGTCTTCTTGGTCTATACTCAATAGTCATGTTGAATTCTACCAAGAAGTCCTGCCAATGAGCTTGCTTTGTAGAAAGCTTCGATTGTGATGCAAAATAACTTGCTGCAACATTGTCTGTCTTGACAACAAATGGCTTCCCAATCAGGTAATGCCTCCACACAAGAAGACAGTGAATGACTGTAGTCATTTCCTTATCATGGAGAGGATACCTCTGTTCTCTATCCTGCAACTTCTAGTTGTTGTACGCCACTGGATGTCCATCCTACATAAGAACCCCTCCTATGGAGAAATCTGAAGCATCTGTGTGTACCTCAAATGGTCGCTTGAAGTCTGGCAACTTCAGTATTGGTGATGTAACCATCTTCTTCCTCAAATCATCAAATGTTGACTAACATTTGTACATCCAACTCCATCTCTTGTCTTTCTTCAACAGGTCTGTTAGTGATGATGTTACCTTGGAGTACCCCCTCTACAACCTTCCGTTGGTATTTGGTGATGCCCAAAAATACCCTCATATCATGGAAATTCTTTGGTTCAACCCAGTCCTCGATTGCATTCACTATGCTTAGTTGCATCCGTATGTACCCTTGACCAACTGTTCCAAGGAATGGAATCTTGGTCTGAGCGAACACACACTTAGACTTCTTCAAGTACAACTGATTTTCCTTGAATGCCTCGAACACCATCGCCAAGTGCTTCTTATGATCGTCCATGTTGTCACTGTACACCACTATATCGTCCAAGTATACTACTACAGAAAAATCCAAGTATGGACGTAGAACATCATTCATCAAAGTGCAAAACATAGCAAGAGAATTTAACAACCCGAATGGCATAACAAGGAATTCAAAGCTAGAATACCTTGTTACTATCGCGGTCTTCTTCTCATCTCCTTCATCTATCTGCACTTGATAATACCCATGCCTCAAGTCTATCTTGGAAAATAATCGGGATTTTGCAAGCTTGTCGAAGCAATCATCAGCCAATGGCAAAGGATACCTGTTCCTTGTTGTCTGCTTGTTTAGTGCACAGTAATCACAGCACATCCATAGCTCATTCAAATCCTTCTTTCATTGGAACAATACCGGAGCTCCATAGGGGGACCTTGAAGGTCTGATAAAACTTGCATCAGTTAACTCCTTTAATTTTCATTTCAACTCCTCCAACTCAGGTCCTGACAACTGATAAGGTGCTTTAGCTAGACGTTTCTTTCCTGGCTCAAGCTCTATGTTATGGCCCACTGCACGCCTTGGTGGAAGTTTCTTTAGTAGATCATCAAGCATCAAATTTGCATATTTGGCAAGTACCTCAGAAATCTCGGCTGGAACAGGTGTCCCCACTCCGTCACCTTTGACTCCCTTGAACATCACCACATATGTCTCCATATCTGACTCCTTCATAGCCTTCTCCAAACTTAGTGCAGAAACATGTTTCACCTTGACTTTCTTCCTTTGCCTATGAGTGGGCAAAGTCCAAGTCTGCGACTATCCATCTAGCAACACCTCATCATAGAAGGGGACAACAACTTCCTTGTTTCCCTTCAAGAAATATTGCCCCAATATCATATCAAAGTCATTCATCTCCATCACTGTGAAGTCTAACTAATCCTTCCAGTCTTTTATCTTCACAGGCACTTCATGTGTCAGACCCACCGCTTTAGCTATAGAGTTCACTACCTTGACTTCCACATTTGATGGGAAGATCATCAGTCCAACCTCTCTTGCTAACCATGTCATCATGAAGTTATGAGTGGCCCGTGTGTCCACTAGAGCTTTGATGGTCTTGCCATAAACCACCAAGTCCATGACACCCAGACTCTTAATCCATGATTTCTCCATAACTTTTCCCTACATACATGTTTATTCTCTGCAAGTACCTCTAATACCATCTGTCATGCCCCGAATTCTTTTTCATTAATTGGCAACTGTGCAACACCACCTAAGTAGCTAACATGTTCCATTGTTAAGTTAATTTGTGAACTGCACCTAACATTCATCATCTTTCATTAACAATATTAATGTGTGGAATCCATTAGCATCATAAACATTTAACCATAAACATTCAACATAGCAGAGAGGACACCATCATATGCAATAATAAGCTTTTATTATGAATTTATGAGAAAATCACTGACCGGGAGAAAATGCTCCACCGGTATTACAACCGTGTCATTTTCCACTGGGCGCCCACCTCATGCACAACTTGCATGGTGGTCGCATCTACAATCTGCACTTAACAAATTTCCAAGCTTGCCCAACTCGGCGTGCATGGGTGCCCGCACCTAGGTCACCCACCGCCCTCGATTGTTCCGTTCAGCTTACCCAAATTGTGCACCACTCTATCGGGTGGGCGCGCCTTTGTGCGGCCCTCCACCCAACTCACCTTCACTTGAATTGTTCACAACTCGTCGGGCGGGCATGCTTTCGTGGGGCCCTCCACCCGAACTTTGAATGATTTGCTGGGCAGGCGCATCTTCGTGCGGCCCTCTACCTGATTCGCCCTTGTTCACCAATTCTCTATCAAGTCTCGTGTTGGTCTACTCGACAAGCGAGCGCATGAACTGCACCTGTGGTTCTGTGCCACACCTCCACCTTGCACTTCGACTTCGACTTCGATGACCGAATGGTTTGATGCCTCCATTTGGCTCCACCCACCCACCAATATATACGATTGGTGGTGGGGTCATGCCACCTGGCCGACCCTTGATTATTTTGTTCAGCCGACTCGCCAACATCGCAATGCTTGCCCGAAGGTTGGGTCGGCCTGCCCAGCTCTTGCGACTGCCCACCTTTGCAACCCCATCATCGCAAATCCATTTCGTTAGGTTGTGGGTTGAGCACCCAGCTCTCCCCTTATAACTTTGCAACCGCACCTCACCCGCACTTCTATGTCTTGCGCATTGAGCCACACTTCTGCTCGTTTCGCTAGCTCATCCATTCAGTGGGCACACCCGGGTGACTCACAAGCAGCAGGGTGTTACAATTCAGGCTCTGGTACATAACATTGATAACCTTGCCCTCCTACTTTAGTATCTCTTTGTGACAGTGGTTCAAAGAGAACGTAATAAATATTTGTATGGTATTTTGGGATTGGCCTATATGATGCAGTATGACTAATGTTCTACCATAATCATTTATAGGTGGATCTTAAATGAAGGTTAATGATTGACTTTTTTTTATTCAATTACATTGTTAAAAATAAGAATTATGTGCTCTATTGAAATTTGAATGAATAATTGCAAGTAAGAAAGCACTCATATTAGAGCAATATGGCAAGATGACAACAAGGCCCATAATATAAGTGTCTGTCTAATGAGGGAGGGGAAGGTGTAGGAGACATTGGGTGTTCTGAAGGAGTGTTGAACCAGGACAAGAATTCTACTAACAATAATAATAATAAAGGAAAATCAAAATTGTTGGATCATGTCAAAGTGTTGTTGAGGGAAATCGAAGAATCTAAAATAGAGGGAAGGATTGGGGAAGAATGTCAATATACGACATTGCGTATAGAATATTTGGAGTGGGTTTGATATGGTGAAGATGGAGGAGGAGGACCATAAGAAGAAGAAGAGTGGGATGTGACAGTTGAGGTGGATCACAAACAAAATTGATTGAAAGGTTTTCAAGAGACGACTTCTTCTTTAAAAGAATAAGTGGCATATCAATGTAGTGTAGATTGCTGGCTGGTGAACTTGATCAGGTTGTTTATACAATATGTCACAACGATGGAATGGCAGATTCAATTACATTTTTTTTTAAGCTTGGCAATGAAACAACTTGGGTCTTTTACAAATTGACAAGGTTTCTTTGAGTACGGGTAATTCCTTGTAAACCATGTTTATTTTTCAATCTGATCACAGTATATACACATTATTAGTTTACAACACACCACATAATAGGCAAACCTTCTCATAATTCAGACCACTTCACTCAAATCACTTAGGGGAATACCAATGACAACATGGCATTGCCAATTTTATGTATCTTGGATTCAAAGTGAATCTCCCATTGGCATGTACCTTGTACCATTTCTGAACTATGAAGAGGATATTTGTTCTTTGTGTTTCTTAAGGCAATGTTCCAAAGTAGAAAAGTATGCCATCATTTTCAGATTGTGTTGTTGTTATTGCTAGTGCCTTAGGGAAGCAAAATGAAGTGAATATTTAAAACATATCGATCAATTAATAATTTTTAGGGGTATACCAAGTGGATTATTATAATGCAAAAATGTTTAAAGTATTTTAATTTAAAATTCTATTGAATGTAGAATTTGAAAACTAATTTTTAGAACAATTTTAAGGTATTTGTTACCTATAGTAAAGCGCTTAGATGAAACTAAATACATATGTGTTGAATGTGTAATCTACTTGAACTTTTTCTGAATGACATCCAAATTAAAAAAAGTTTACTGATATCATTTATGATTTGTAAGATTCATGGCCACGACGTGCACATAGATTTCCATCCTCAGTTGAAGAATTGGGGTCATTGCGTATATACGAGTCATCCATAAAAGGGATCAAAATTAGTTTACCCCAATGCCATGGGGTGACTAAAAAGTCTGACTTCTAATCATATAAAATGGAAATGCTAAGAGATAGCATCAAATGATTCGGGGATTGTTTTGTATAATCTCCAACCCAAGGAAGGTGCAATGCATGTTTCATAATAAATTGGAATGTGAAGAAGTGAAAGGCCACAAACAATTATATTAATTGTTTTTTTTTTCATTTAACATTATTAAATCATAGAAAATTTTATATTTTAATAGGTTAATTCCATCAACTAAAAGAGGTGAATGCCTTGTCTGTAAAACACTCATAAAATATTTTGGATTTACTAATTTTCCTTTTTTGTCAAGTTCTATATAAATTTTAAAAAAATGATAAATTTCATGTCAAACTAATTGCAAGTGTTCCTTAATATGTAAGAGTTAAGGGTGTTAGTAAGAGTTAAGGGATGGAACCTTCATAGGTCCAAACACATCACTATGCACAAGCTCTAATTTATGTTTTGCCCTTTTACCATGAGAGGGGAAGCTCACTCGATTTTGCTTCCCATATACACAATTTTCAACGAAATCAAAATTCTAGTATGCCTTTACCATGAATTATACCAAGGCCCTTTTCTCCAGTATGTCCAAGCCTTTGATGCCACAACATGGTCTTTTCTCTAGAGGCCACTAGATTTTTTTCTCCACTATTAGGAACCACAGAATTGTTGCACCCATCAACAATAGTGCTACCTTGTAGTTTGTACAAAGTTCCAATTCCAACTCCTTGCATCAATACCAGTGGTACCCAAACCGTCTTGAAGGTATCCTTTTTCGAACACTATTTTTACACCTGTATCATCCAGCTTGCTTACAGAAATCAGATTTCTAGCCAATGCCGGAATATGCAGAACACCCATAAGTGTTCTAAACCTTCCACCTTGCAACATAAAATTTCCTTTGCCCAATGATTCTAGCCTTCCTATCATCCCCTAACAGGACATCACCACCATCATATTTCTCATACTCGTAGAACCACTCTCTATGGGGAGTGAAGCGAAAGGATGCACATGAATCAATCAACCATGCCTCATGATCTACATGTGTACTTGAAGAAGCCAAGTACACATCCCCACCTTCATTTGAGGTGGTTTTCTTGTCTGCAGAAGGAGCATCATCAGATCCCTTTCCTTTTTTAGGAGATTTAGATTTACTATCCCTTTTGTAGTTCCCTTCCTTTCCACATTTATAGCACACGACATTTACAGGCTTTCCTGGAGATTTAGATCTCCCTCTAGATTTAGATCTCCCACTCAATGTTTCTATTCTGGGACCATCCCCGTACGCAGAAGGCATCACCATTCTGTCTCTCCATATTTTCTGTCTCATCTCCTCCGTCAGCAAGGATGAGACTATTTCATCAAACTGCAAGGCAGCTGCATTTCTACCTATTGCATTAACCAGAGTATCTCATGAATCTGGTAGAGAACACAACAAACTGATGCACTTCTCTCTGTTTGAAATTTTAATATCAATAGATAACAACTAACTTGCCAAAATATTAAATGTGTTCAGATGCTCTATCATTGAGTCTCCATCTTTCATCCTCAGGTTATACAACTTTTTCTGTAGGAATAGTTTATTCACTAGAGACTTAGATTGGTACAAAGTCCCTAACTTGTCCCACAAAGCTTTTATCATAGCTTCCCCTGATACATTCAAAAGTACTAAATCTGATACATGCAATTGTATTGTTCTCTTTGCCTTTTGATCCAACTTATTCCATTCTTCATCGGACACTCCCATTCGTTTAGTACCTGGATCTACCATGATCTAATGATCTTTATCCACCAACAAATCCTCCATATTGAGTTTCCACAACTCAAAACTCTAACCATTAAATTTCTCGATCTCTATCTTTCCACTACTGGCCATCTTCTTTCACTAGCAAAATCGATCCGGCAGATCTCCCATTGAAGAGGGTCTACCACAAGCCCGAGCCAAACCCTTCGGCAACAAAGGCATCCCCTTGAAGCCAAAACATCTCCAATACCAAATGTAGGTTTTAACCCCGTACAAAAATCACCTGTATATGAATTCTAAGAACATAAAATAAACAATGTGAGAGCATAACACATAAAACACATATACAGAGAGATTTTCCCCTGGATCTCAAAACCAAGACTACCAACTTGATTTTTCATTATACTCCTTTCAATGTTACAATTTATATTTATACATGTCGAAGCATCCAATACCATGGACCAAAAACCATTTCATCTAAAACCATCGTTCGAAAACCATCGTATCCAAAACCATGTGAAAAAACCATGCACAAAACCATAGACAGTTCTGCTCAACCTAATACAACATCCAAAAAAATAATTCCCCAGGGCATTGCCCAGACCCCGTAGAGGGGGGCTACCTGCCCCCCTCAAATCCCCTGGATAGGGGGGTCTTTCACCCCCTGTGACTGCCCCACTGCGCAATCGACACAATGAAAGGGGAGAGGATAACCCCCAGTTAACTACATAGGATAGTCTTAGGAACAATATAACACAACCCAACAGTATGATAAGCTAGCCTTGTCATAGTTTGTTTCGGTAATTATTCCTTTTTCATATGGGAACTCCAAATTGCTTGACAATAGGTCTTCAAATTTAGGCAAGAGGATTTGTTCTCCATTCGACAAGTTCTTCCTACTCACAAATGAGTTGATGTCACTGTTAGACCTTTTGACATCCTCTTCTTCCTCTTGTAATTAAATCTATAAACATGTACATATTCTATTGTAATTTCTAATTGAAAACATTTATTTTATAGAATACTCATCATATCATTTTACTTTTCACAAAGACTAGGTTATAGGTCTGAAATGGTTAACAATGAACATACTTCCTCTTTCTGTGCTAAATTGACATCATTGGGTGCATGTAAGTCTTCCTTGTACTTTTCATTTTTTTGTTTGTTTTCATCTTCACTTTCTAGATCTACGTCAAAAGGTAAAATCAAATCCCATCCTTAAATCTATTCACAATAAACTTAAATTAATTAAATATCCAGGTGTGATGCCTTCAAAGTTCATGGTAAATATGAATCAATCAAGCCCATTATAAATGACCAAATCAAAACGGTGCTTAAATTAGGAAATTTGAAATAATTCATTAATGGGTATGCATAATAGATGGATGAAGAATTAACCTACAAAATTGTTTGAAACCTATTGCTTTCTCTTGAGATGTTGAAATGTGTATAGTGATACAAAAAAATTGATAGCGAGGGCTAGCATAACCAACATATGTACATATTCTTTACCTTCTTCTCATTCTCAACCATATACTCGATAATCTTTACTCGGAACTCAATTTTAGGTGCCTGAATCAGCTAATGCAATATTTTGTCTATGGATGATTTATTAGTGCCTTGTTGTAAATGACATTCAGCTTAGCTTGATGCTAACATCTCTCAATGAAGGTAAATTACTATAAGAAAATTGTGTAATCAAACCCAACCAATCAAACTCTAATAGATATAATGCTCCATCTTTTCTAAGAAAAATTTAAAATGGAAGTTACTGTAAGAAAAAGAAAAAAATTTGTGTATGATTTAGGTCGAAATGAGACATTTAAACTTTCCATGAGAAAGAAGTGGCCCCTCTTTTCATTGGATTGAAATGAAATTAAATATAATTGTTTATCCTCTACTTAGACCATGTTATGTGAAAATTTGATATGATGCCATTTTGGGCAAAGGGTTCCATCAAGTTGTCTCTTATTGATTGAATATGGTTGTGTCTTGGAGAGATATCCTGCCATATCCACCATAATAACACAACCATTACACACCATTGATCACTTAGCTCAAAATCTACTCCCACGAAAAATTATTTCATAGATGGGGTGAATAAAACACATAACCATGGCGTCGAAGTTTTTTTTCCCATAGAAAAAGTCATAATTTTATTCATTTGAAAAAATTAGATTTTGTAGATGCTTAAGCATATGCAGATGGTTGTCCCTGTAAGGATAGGAGAACAAGTTTACAATATAGAGAAAGAAATGAATAAATTCCAGCTGGCCTATACTTTTCTGCCCTTCTTCTTCTCCACCCTTCGCCAACCTTCAGAGTTGGGGATGGGTGCAAGTATGGCTATCTGGTTTTCCATTGTGTTTATTGGATGTTATTTGTCAGATTCTGATCCTTCTGATCCATGAGTTCATTTGGTACCTCTTACTTCTAGCTGATATTCTCGTTGTTGTTTCATATTGTCTGGCCCCAAATGGGTATCTGGGGTATTTCCTTCCTATGTATATTCCTGTTCCATTTGTATGTCAGGTTTTGTTTGGTTTCCTGTAGGATCTGTCTGCATGTCCTCTTCTTCTTGCTAGTTGGCATGCTGCCATCCATTGGGATTTTTTTTTTTCTTATTCCCTTTGGGGTCCTTTCTGGCCAGAGGGCAAGGGTTTTGAATATGCCCAATTTGCATGCAACTGCAGTATCTGAATGTTGTATTCTCATAGTTAAGTGGTTGTGTTCTCAGTGTATCATTATAGTTCAATGTAATGTGATCAGGTAGCCCCTGGCTCAGGCCCACTTCTACACAAATTTTGGCAAATGTGAAAATTCCCATTTGAACTTTGTCTGCATCTATTTTGAGGAATTTCCCCAAGGAGTTTCCAATGGCTATTAAAACTTTGTGTGCCAGAAGTGTAGAGGGAGGTTATGAAGCCTCACCCAAACAAGCATTGAGACTTTCATAGTATTTGCATCAAAATCAGGAAACCAGGGGATGATGAAGAGGCCAACATTTCCCCAAAACCATGGCCCCTAATTGATGATGTTGTCACGTTCTTGTTCTATGTTGAATCTAACTATAAAGAAACCTTTTGAGCATATGTGAATTCATAGTTAGGTGACCATGTGGAGAGGATCCAATGGTGCAAAGCGTCAGATTTTGGCCAGAAACCATTAAATCTATAGAGAACAGCATGTGGGGATAGATAAGTGTGTAGATCAATTACCTCTGGCAAAGTTACTTGGAGCATTGGAGATTCCAGTTTTTTTTCCACAATATAGGGACCTGGTAGCTCTATTGCTGGTGCTGGTTTGTGTTGCATTTTTTCCTTTCCTTTGACAGCATCACTAAAGGAACTTGTATTTTTTGAACTAGCTCCAGTCATTCCACCACACAATCTCAGATTAAGAATAATAGTTGAATCGTTGTTGATACCATATTCCTGTAGGGTGTGGATGTCCTATAGGATCCGTCCTATATATATAAGATTTTGATATTTTGTGGGGGGTTCCAAATTGATTATGGATTTCCTTCTTTAATTCTTGGATATTCATCCTTCGGAGCCGCATGTAGTGATGTCTGCCCCTATCAATTTGATGAAGATTTGGATCCGATCTACAAGCCAACTGTTTGAAGCAGCTTTTTTGGAGCCTTTGTTTGTTGGATTGGGCGTTTTCTCTGTGAACCCAAAGGCACCACTGGCTTTTGTGTTCTTCCCATGCCCTGGTTCCTCTGGATCTAGTTTGTATGGTTTTTTTTTCACGTACCCAGCCAATACATTAAGTTTTACTAGATCCTCTGTAAATAGTTTCCATGCATTAGTACAGGAACTCCCCTATCCTGTTATAAATCTGGACACCGTATTCCCCACGGCCTCTATCCATTCTCTCATTGTCTTATGGATGATGGATCTATAGCTAGGGTATTTTCCTGGCTGATCATATTGTACCTCGGCAGGAACCCTAGCCTTCTCCTCACCGCAGATACATCTATTTTCCAATGCAACATAATATGGAAAGGTAGGGATGATTATGATGTTGAAACTAAATACTTGTCGGAAGTCGTAAGATTCAACAGAGGCTGCGTTTGGGAGTCCTTGGGGGAGGGCGAAAGTAGATCGTTTGCCTATTTTCGGCCTAAGAGCTTTTTTCTAGGCACCATCGAGAGAATAACTGTGGTTGTGTGTTACGACAAGGGTTACATGCCATACAAGAGCGTCTGCGGCCCGGAGACAAAGCGTCCTTTGCAGCTCTTGTTATGATTTCAATGCTCCCAGTTCGGGATCTAACCCGCAGACCATTAAAATCTGGCTCCATTGTTTGCAAAGCCGAAGGCACAACGCAGTCTTATGGGTGCAGGTAAATGGCGAAGGTTCGAATGCTTTGCTTTCCATCGCGACCACCTTTTCTCTCTTGGTTTTATGAAAATCCGAATGTGATTTTCGGTGTCGAAGTTAGTTAAATAACTTGTCTAATATAGTAGTGGAATTTTAACCCCACTTGTCTAATAATTGTGAATAGAAAACAATTTTCCCTTAAGATCGTCCAAATATTGTCTCTTTTGACTAAAATATAATAGTAGGCTACAATTACTTTCCACTTTCAATAATGAAATTTTCACTATCTCCAAACCCTAGTTTCTTTCCATATAGCCCAAGATATACACTTGAAGTAGAACTTCCTGGTAAAAGATATGGTAATAATAGTGAAAGTTACAAGACAAGGAAATGTATGTGGAAATGAATGTTTTTTTTTTTTTCTAAGTTAACGAATGTAATATGCTTTCATGTTTAATGAGTCCACATGTAGAACCAAAAAAGTAGTTAATTTTCTAAAGCCTCCCTATGTACACAATGGTTGGAGACATTGACATGGACTCCCAGTTTGAATAGGAGCTTCAAATAGACCAACACACTATAAGTAGTCAATGCAAAGTGCAATAAGATTTTGGGGAATATGAATGATATGTTCAATAGTTATTATAAGCTTGAGGGATTTCCAATTGGGGGTAAGATTTTAGTCAACGTAAACCTAGGGTCCCTGGACAAGAAATCTTTGTGGGGATCCCCACAAAGTACCTTCTAGATATCATTCAATTTAGGTTGTCATATAGTCGCCTTTAATTTGGTTAATCTAGGATCACATATTCCTACTTACGGTCAGTGATTTGATTGTCATGGTTGGGGATTTATGCTTGTTCAGATTCCTAGCAAGGTTATGAGATGTCATCTTTGCTTTTGATTATTTTATGTTTAAGCCTTTCAATTCCATGATTAGTAGAATCTGTGACTTGGTTAAGTGGCTTTAAGATACAACTTTTTATAAGATTTTTTTTAATGAAAATATGCATCATAGTGATAAAATCAACAATACAAAAATAGTATTTGTGTACATCAATGATCGAATGTGATGGTTAACACTGGTAATAATACATGAATTGTTATCAATGTCATATGAAGTCAATATAAATACCAAGAAATACATCTCATCCTACTAGTTCACAAATGCCCCAACCACTTCTATATTATTGTATGCACATGCTCGAACCTCAGTGGCTAAGGCCTGGAAAAAATCACCTTTGGCTTCCACTTTAACTTTGACCTAATAGACTAGTAATTTGTGAGTTAAGTTATTAACACATTGCAGTCCTCTTGTTTATCTTCAAGCATAATTTTACATCTCTCTTAACATGTAGTTTGAGCTTTAAAATATATGTACTTTGCTAAGGGTGCACACAAATGAATCTATTTATTTTCTATAAGAACTCCAAATGCGACACTTACAGATAGGAGGAATGCATATCATTTTTATATCTCTCCAATCATGCTATTCGAAAAATATGAGACATAAGATGTTACAAATTCCATATTGGAAACCTCCTTCTTCGCTTCTTCTTTCATCAAATATTGATATAATTTGACAAGCTTTAGAACCTTAATCACTTTATTTCCTTATGATTATTGCAATTTTAGCATGAGCATGCCTCCAAGGGGTGGACGTGGAGGTGGAGGAACATTAAGAGCACCTGGTAGAGGAGGTGGGGGCATGGGTATGCCACTGGTATATTTTATAGTATGAGACCGAGTGAAAGTAGAAATTGTTGACATAGGAGGTGGTTTTGCAAGACTTGGAGGATATTTTTATATTTCAACAACCTTCATTCTTGTGATTTCTTAAATATCACTTTTCATTGGAGGATGTCCCATCGTCAATTTTCCTACATGATTCTCTATCCACACTATCTAGGGTGGTGTTCTTGGTGACTTTCGAGGGGAGGAAGAAATTGTTGTCTTAGGAGGTGGTTTTGTAAAAGGTGGATGGTTTTTTGTATTTCAGCAATCTTCATTTTGTTGATTTCTTGAATCTCACTTGGTTGATACATTGAATGGTAATTTGAATTCTCATTCATTGCACAAAGTCCTACATCAATTTTATTGAATTTTCTAAATATGTCTATGATTGGTCACTAGATGTTACAACTCTAGTCCAAGTTGTTGGGGGCAAACTAGAATCAATGCTATTTTTTTGTGGCTTTTTAGTCATCGAATTATTTTAAGGAAAACATAGATTTGATAGTATTGGATGCTTGTCAATCTCATCTACCTTGTATCCACAAAACATGTTCCTTCTTCGATAGGAATATTTGGGATCGTTTTTTCATTTACATAATATGATTGTTTGTTCTTATATGATTATGCCATAATTGCAATTGGAGAAAAAAATTCCCGTTGAATATTTATACATTCATTGAAGGAAATTATTCACCGCTAAATTATACATTAAATTACATGATATACTATCATTCATATCACTCTCATGCATATTGATATTTGTTCTTGCAATATAGAAATCGTAATTGAATAAAAATGTAAGCGATTTCAAATTACCAAGGGAAAACGTAGATAATGGAGAACTTTACCAATTATTTGGAAGCTTCACCAAATGGAAGCATGTATTTAAGAGTATTCTAAACCAAAATACCAATCACAATTCCCTATGTATGTAAGTTTGAAGAAAAAGAAATTTTCCTTTAGCTTTCTAGTAAAAAATAAAATAACCATTGTGACAAAAAAGATGACCACGCAATGTAGTAGAAGAACCCAACTTTTAAAACTCCGCATCAAAAAAATAAACTAGCAATTGTCTACTATAAGTAAGAAAGTTGAAACATTCTACAAAAACCTTTTAATTCAAACATGTAACTTACCAAATTAGAGAAGGAAAATATTTGGGTACAAGGTTGTTGTCTTTGACAAATTGGTTGAAAATAAACATTTAAAGGCACTATATATTTGAAAAAATAACGTAAATCTATACTCAAATGAAACAAGTAAATGCAATCAGCAATCCCAACATAGATACAAATAGCATTAAACATAGGTAAGGATATTCATGTCTAACAAAATGCTAAAAATCCAGTTCAATTGGACTCGAGAAAATAATACAATTCGAAGATAAGCGTCTACAAAAGTACTTAAGAGTTAAGGCTACTCTGAAATTATAACATAAGATAAACTAACAAATATGTAGGTTTTAACCCTGTATAGAAATTACCTACATACAAATTCTAAAAAAACCTGAAAATAAACAATAGTGAGAATATAAAACAAATGCACAAAGATTTTCCCTGGATCCCAAAACCGAGACTATCATATCGATTTTTTCATTATATTCATTTCAATGTTACAACACATATATATGCGTGCCAGAGTATTCATTAACCCCAATTTTTAACCGTGGATTAGAATAAAATCATAGTTCACCTGGCCGTATCTACAAGATATCATGGGAAGAAACCATCATGCCAAAAACCATGTGCAAAACCCATGCACAAAACCATATGTAGGTCTTCCCACTTAATATAGCGTCCAAAAAAAAATTCATGGGGTGATACACCTGGTGCAAAGAAGGGAGAGCTACCCACCCCCTTTTAACCCCCGCTTCATGCTTGAGGCTAGTCATCAAAAGAATATAACACACCCAACAAAATACATGATAGAGCATGATCAAGTAAGGCTAAAAATAAAAATAAGGACCTATATCAGTATCATCATTATAAATTAGGGCACAAGTACATGACAAGGGAAGAGAAATGGCACTCCTTTCACCATTAATGACAAAAAAGGAACTGAACTAAATTGTGATGATGCCATTCGATGAATCCAAAGAGGATCATCTTAGGGATCATAATGCAAGTGTCTATCTCAACAAAGTGTTGACCCAAAAAAACTCTAGATTGGTCTAAAGAAATCATAAGTTTCTACATCTAGTGCTTCTTAGTATACTTGGGTATGATAATAAGGCCATCCCTCGATGACATGCAGTGCTATAAAATTCATCTTCTTGTCTTTCAATTAATTCTAGAATAGTTAATAATGTTGGCCCTTCCACAAGCTATGTACCCTCAAAACCATCTACTCATAGTCTCCTATACATGGTGATGTGTTGCATATGGAAGTGCAATCCAACAAAGTGCTAGCTCATGAAAACCTCTACTTATATGTGTATTAGATGGGACACTTGCTTCCCTATTAAACCAATTGGTAAGAATATTAAAATTTATTTATAGTTTTGTAAATAATTTTACTAAGCTTAAATTGAAACTTATTTAGCATGTTTCCTAGAAATTTATTCTAAAACGTGTTGTGTACAATCTCATGAACACTCCATTTGGGAAATATGATGATAAAGAATATTAATTGCAAGTCGATATGAATTGCTTTGGGGAGGCTAGATCATTGAATGACAATGTGGAGTAGCTTTTACATGATGACACAAACCTAGGAGATGTATGGATGTCACTAAAGGTATGAAAAAAAGGTCCAAGATAGAGTTATACGAGTAGGGAGATTACTAGATCACTATAAATGCTGCATCAAGTAAGAAATAGAGAGAATATTTGTAAATATTCTATTGTTATTAGAATTTTTTTTTGTATTTGTTGGGATCCTTTTTCTTAAATTAAATGTTATACATACGAATAATGTCAATGCGTAAACATTTTTTTAACGTACATGGTTTTCCTTTAGTGAGTTTGGTTGCTTTTGTGATAGTACGAGTAATGTTATATGTTGCCACTTCTCTTTTGATGGTAATTACTAGCTAGTTTTAGTTAATGATTATGTGGGAATGTAAGAAGCGTTTTCATTCCTTCAAGTATGATTCCTTTGACACATTTTCACTATTTACTAGTCCATGTCCTGCATTCTTCTTCAAAGTCTTATATTTCATCAATAATCTATCATATTGAAAAGTCTCATTCTATGTAGTATGAACATGACATGCAATGCTATTATTACACCACTTCATCTTGATTGAAGGAGGGGCTCAGAGAAATCAACCTTTTACCTCCCTTAGGGTCATTCACCTCATTTACTAATTCATTCCACTAAACTAACGGTAGAAAGGGAATCATGGGATTTTATTATTAGTCTATGAATTTGTAAGGAACAACTATATTTCAGGAAGAAGAAGAGAATACAAATTAATTAGAAAGACAAAATTTGTTTTAATGGTTCTTACAACAACCCTCTTTATATATGGCTTTTTCAAAGTGTTTATCAGTAAAACCACAATGTTTTCTTCCAAATTTAGCCATTTTTTCTACCCAATTTAGATATATTTTCTCATTTAAGGAACATCTCTATAGATCCTTGATCATCTGTTATGATAAAAAATCCTACCTTTTGAATGGGACATCTAGGAAATACCCATGGGGTGTATAAAACTTTTCTCCAATAAAATCTTCTACTAGGACCTCAAGAGAGGATAATTTTTCATCTTAAGGATTAGAGGTAAGATTAGAAACACTGTAGCTGTTATTTTCATAATTAGGTTCTTACTCAAATATGACATATCATTCAATATGTATGAGACCCATCTCTATGTGAGATGCAATATGCATCAGGCCCATCTGTATGTCTTACATAATATCCTCTCTATGCTCCTTTAGGTCACCAATGCAAATATCTAATTACCTTTATATCAGGAGAACCAAGCTCAAAATTTCCAAATGTGTGACATCAATAACACTACTACAAAACATGTCACCGATGAAAATATCTGATTACCTTTATATCGGGAGCACCAAGCTCAAATTTTCCAAATGTGTGTCATCAATAACACTACTACAAAAAACCCATAATTGTGAAGATATATCTAAACTACTTAAAATTCTCTATAGATGAGCTACCTTCAATTCGCCATATCGCTGATATTGCATTCTATGGCAAAGGTGTATTTTTCTAGCTTCTTTGTGGCTAGAATTTATAGCATTAGAAGCGATATCACTACCATTATTAGTGATCAAGTCATATATGTTTCCTTCTCTAAGGAATTATTTATTCTTTGAAATAGATTGAAGGCTCACTATCTCCATAAAAAAAGGTTAATATATTAGCAAAATCAGTAGATGAACATGGCTCAACTTTCATAAATGTGAGGCTAGAAGAAGAAGAGAAAAAGATAATAGAAGTGGTTGCTAAGAGAGGATTAGGATGTAACATGTTAAGTACCACTAAGAATAGATCATGTTCTACTCTTACGACTCATTTTCTCAAACTTAAAGCATATTAATGATATAGCCGAAAATTGATATCTATAACTCAACAATGTATACAATTAGGGCTATTTCTGACTTGAAGCATTTAGAATAAATTTCTCATTTAAAATCTCTTCCTGGTGACATATTCCTCTTCTCCTTCACTTGATTTTTTGAATGGTTGTGGCATCAACTACTTGGGTTGCGTGATTCGCAATGAACTACATTTATATGCAATTTCATAAAAAGAAATTCAAATATATTCCTAACTGTTTGATTTTGTCAAGTGTCCAGAAAATAGACATTTGAAAATTGCCAGGGTGATAAATGTATCTAAACTCTTTAGAGCATCGCTCAAACTATTTTATAAAGGGTAGTATCTTCCTGTGTGGCATGGATAGGGCAACCTAGATGTGATAACATACTTTTCTGGTATGTAGTTGGGAACTAAATTAGGGTGCAAGTTGTCACATGTATAATGTAACAACCCTGGTCAAAATTCCATTTAATACAAGTTAAACATAATAACCATGGTTGATGGGACACTTATTTCAAGCTAAATGTTGGGCAATAAATTCTAGGGGGTGTTCATTTGGTTTATTGTGGCTAAGTAAATTACCAAAGGAAATGGCTAAGCCTTTGGAAAGGCAAAATGTCAATTTTGGCACATTTATATATGAAAATAATGGAAAATAAGAGGAAATGGAGGTGAAATGTCATAAGTTACATGTGAGGAAGGATAATAATGGAAAATGAAGAAAATAGAGACCTCAATAATAGAAAGGATTTTGAGGATCAGTTAGTAACCTTTTGTCTGTTCCGTTTTGGATCTCTCTCATGATTCTCTCTCTCTATCTCACTCTTGGAAACTTCAATTTTTTTGGAGCACTTTGGGATGAGATCAAGAAAGGAAAAGAAGGCAAGAAGAGGAAAAGATCAATAAGGGAAAGGTAGGATCAAGTAACTACAATAGGATTCTTTGCAAGTATTGATTTGCATGTATATTTTCCTTGCTAGATTTATAATGCATGGTATTGCATGTGGTTCTTTGCCAATATGGCATGGGTTTTTCTACCTGTGATAGTGTTTTTCAGCCTAGCCTTACCATTTCCTGATAGCCTTAATGAGATGGGTTCTCATACTTCAATTAACTTGGATTTCTAGGTGGATTCGAATATGGGTGGGGTGGATCTCCGAAGTGAAAAACACATGGCTTAATGGTCCATAAACTGGACTGTGGATCACTTTAAAGCCACTAGCCTAGTAACTCTTGAGAAAGACTGTGGGTTATGGTAGCTAGGATTGTGTGCCATAGTGGGCCTAAGAATCCTTACCGGTGAATGGAGGGAAATACAGTAAAGCCAAAAGGTGGATTTCTCTCCATTTAGCCTAGTAGTCTCGGGATGGGATGCATGATATAGTGTGGAGAGTGGGTCTCAGTGTAGGGCCTAATGATCCCTGGATCGGACTATGGATTATAGTGAAGCCTAAGATACTAGGAGGCACTCAAATTCCTAATGATGTACGGACGAAAATTTGGTAGTGTCTATGACTGTTTGGTTATTTTTAGTTGGTTGAGTCCCACATTCATTCTTGGAATATCGCATGGGGGTGATTGGCTATAGAGAGATTTGGGTTAGCTAATCTAAGGTCAGGTGGAATGTGGTAGTCCCATCCCCAATTGGTTTCTACATTCATTAATGAGAAATTCATCCCTTTTGTTTTTCATGTGCAAAAGTATTGGTTCATATGCAGATTCCATGGCTGGTGTATTTATGGAACTTTTGTTGTTAATATGTAAATTAGGTATATTTTTTATTGTTAGAGAATTATATATTACAGATAATTGGAACACATAGAATATTATAGAAATATAAACGTAGAAAATGCATAAAATAAGAGAGACAATGATATATGTGGTTCACCCAGTTTGGGCTATGTCGACGGAGAAACAACCAGTTCTTCTTTTATATTATCCAACCAAGTGAAGAGATACAACCTACAACAGATCCATTGTAATTCCTTCTTCGCTCTCAATCTCCTCTCTCTTCCCCACTCAGAATACAATTATCCATAGACACAATAAAATTCCCCCATATATAGAGAGGGGTTGTCTTCTAGGGCAAAAAGCCATAAATTAAACATAACTTCTATTGTTAAATCTCTGTGTAATGAACAGCCTAGATTGACTATGAAGTTACAACATTTTACAAGGCAATTTTACATTTATTCTTAGCTTTAGGGGCACTACACCTGATCCCCCCACCATGGGGGGTGCTCCCAAAGGCTGTAGCTACCCCCCATGCAGCAAATATTTTACAGGCATTGTTGCTACACCAATGCGAACTAAGGTCCAATGTAGTAATACCTTTGCATAGAAAAGATAAGCAGGCTCCAAACCCAAGAATCTCCCACTTGGAGACTAATTATAGAAACTCCATCGCTGCTTCATTTGCTGGACAATGAGTCCACTTTTGACCTGACTGTTTCTCATCTTCTTCATCATACTTGAAGACCAATTGAAACTGAGAAAATTCTTGGTTTCTCCCTAGTTACAACTTTTGTTAACATGTTTGCAGGATTCTGGCTAGTGTGTACCTTTTCCATCTTCAACTGTCCATCTTCCAACATTGACCGTATGAAATGATACTTGAGTTGTATATTTTTAGCCTTGGAATGAAATGCAAAGTTCTTTGCAAGATGTATGGCACTTTGGCTTCACTATATAACTTTCCCAACTCTTGCTTCTTACCCAATTCATCCATAAACCTTTGTAACGAAATCATTTCTTTACTAGCCTCTCTAACAGCAACATACTCGCTTCTATTGTTGAGAGTGCAACAACACTTTGCAGTTTTGAGACCCAGCTGACAGTTATTCCACCCAAAGTGAACACATGCCCTGTTATGCTTCTCTTATTATCTCTATCACCCACCATATCTGCATCAACAGATCCCCGTAGAACAATGTTTGAACCACCACAACATAATGCTTGATTTGTGGTACCTCTCAAATACCTGAGAAACCACTTCACCACCATCCAATGTTCTTTTCCTAGATTGTTCATGTACCTCCTTACAACTCCCACTGCATGTGCAATATCAGGCCTTATGTAGACCATTGCATACATTAAGATTCCAACTTTTGATGCATATGGAACTTTAAACATATGAGTCATTTCTTCCTGAGTCTTGGGACACTCCTTACTTAATTTGAAATGGCTAGCTAAAGGTATACTAACTGTTTTTTCATTATGCATATCAAACCTTTTCAACACCTTTTCTATGTACTCACTTTGGGACAATGTTAATTTGTGATTCTTCCTGTCTCTAGTTATTCTCATACCAAGGATTTGTTTTGCAGCACCCAAATCCTTCATTGCAAATGAGTTTGCCAATTTTATTTTGAGTGCATTTATTTCCTGTGTGTTAGAACCTACAACAAGCATGTCATCCACATAAAATAACAATATAGCTTCCAACATTTTGCCTCTTGAGATAAACACAATGAACAGAGTGACATCTAGTATAACCTTGTTCTGACATAAACCTGTCAAATTTTAGATACCACTGCCTTGGAGCCTATTTTACATCATACAAGCTCTTCTTCAACCTACACACTAGTTTCTCCTTCCCTGTTACCTCGTATCCTTGTGCCTTCTGCATATATATCTCTTCCTCCAAATCCCCATGAAGAAAGGTTGTCTTTACATCTAACTGATCAAGATGCAAATCTTCAGCTGGTACTAGACTTAAAATAGTTTTGATTAAAGTCATTTTAACAATAAGAGAAAATATCTCATCAAAGTCTATACCCTTTTTCTATGCAAAGCCTTTCACCACAAGTCTAGCTTTATACCTTTTTCTACCTCCATCTTCTTCCTTCAACTTGTAAACCCATTTATTCTACAATGTTGTTTCACCTGTAGGCAACCTGACTAAGTCCCAAGTCTGGTTATGTGCTAAGGAGTCCATTTCTTCTTTCATGGCTTGCTCCCACTCCTTCCTAGTTTCTACCTGCACTACTTCTTCATAACATTCTGGTTCACCAGAATCAATCCACAATAAATAATATAATGAACGAGAGTGTCATTTAGGGGGTCTACTTATCCTAGTAGATTTTCTAACATCATTTTCAGGTGTTTGAGGTGCTTTTTGTTGTTGCGGTTGTTGTTCTGGTTGTTGATCATTATGATTTTCATGCACCATCACTTTTCAAGCACTATGTATTCTTTGTTTTCTTTTTCTTGTTTCTTTTCTTGTGGTTGATCATTATACAAAACCTTTTCATTGAATATTACACCTCAGCTCCAAATGATTTTGTTCTTTTCATAATCATAAAAGTGATAACCAAAATCATTAACACCATAATCCAATAAAGGTACATTTCTTTGATTTTGCCTCAAGCTTTGTTCTATTTTCTTTATTAATGTGGACAAAGGCTTCACAACCAAAATTCTTTAAAAAAGGAGTAGTTTACATTTTTACCTATCCATGCCTCCTATGGAATACCACCATCCAAGGAAATTGAAGGCCCTCTGTTTATTAGATAAACACCAGTATCTACAACATCTTCCCAAAATTGTAAAGGCTATCCTACATGCAATCTCATGCACCTTGCACGCTCCATGATTGTCCTGTTCATCCTTTCTGACATACCATTTTCTTGTGGTGTTCCTGAAACTATCTTTTGTCTACGATTTCCATTCTCTGAACAGTACCTATTGAACTCGTTGTAATATTCACCTCCATTATCTGATCTGAGACACTTGAACCTTTTTCATGTCTCATTTTAAACCAAAGCTTTCCATTTCTTCAAAGTATCAAGTACATCAGATTTATTTTGAATACAATAAATCCAGGTTTTTCTAGTTGCATCATCAATAAATGTAACATAATAATGAGAGCCACTAAGAGATGATACATGAGCAGGTCCCCATACATCTGTATGTACAAGATCTCATCTTTCACTCTTCTTTTATTTCCCAACTCTAAGGAATCTGACTCTCTTCTGTTTTCCATAAACACAATTCTCACAGAATTTTAAATCAACATCCTCCAAACTTGGCAACAAATTTTCGGAGTGAAGAATCTACAACCCCTTCTCACTCATGTGCCCAAGCCTATGATGACACAATGTTGTATCTTCTCCTATAGAGCTTAAAGCATTAACAAAATTAGAAGTACCAATGCATAAATACAATGTACCAACCTTTCCTCCTTTTGCTATTACCAAGGATCCTTTAGTGACCTTCCAGGTTTTATCTATGAAAGTAGTTAGACAACCTTCACCTCCCAACTGCCCTATTGAAATTAGGTTTTTCTTCAAATTTGGAACATGCCTTACATCCTTCAATAGCCACTGATTTCCATTTTGTTTTTTTTATCAAAATTGTACCCACTCCAATGATTTTATAGGGTTGTCATCACCCAATCGAACTTGTCCAAAATCTCCTTGAACATAATCATAAAAATGTTTCCTATTAGGTGTGGCATGGAATGAGGCCCCTAAATCTACCACCTAGGCATCAATAATGTTTTCTAATGAAAGAATCAAAGCATATCGCAACACATCACCTATTACATTCGCTTCATGATTATTTTCTTGTTGCGCGTCAACTTCTTTTCCCTTTCGATACTTGCAGTCTTTCTTTAGGTGTCCTTTCTTCCAACATTTCCAACACACTATCCCAATCTCGACTTGGATCTACCTTTCCTTGACTTACTGTGATATCTAGGGCTCTTTCCTCTTTCCATTTTTCTTCCCCTAGTCTCTTCAGTCAAAGCATTACATGATGTCTCACCTGAGCTTTTCCGTCGCATTTCCTCTCTAAGGATTGCACTGACAACATCATCAAACTTTAAAGTACTAGATCCAGAGATAGAGTTACTAATGGCCATAACTAAACCATTCCAACTTTTTGGCAATGAGAATAGAAATAATAGAGCCCTAACATCATCATTATAAGAAGAGCTTCAACGTAAATCACATAAAAAAGACCTTTGTCGACGCGTTTCGAACCAACCATTGTGGTTCATCGCCAGGACAAGTTGAGGAAACAGATCCGGCCTAACATGTTAAATAGACTGAGAAGAGACTCCAACTACTAAATAATGGCTAATTTTGACTCTAGGACCCAGGTCAAAATTATATTAATAAATTTAATATTATTTTTATTTTTATAATATTAAGATTAATAATATATTATTCTATTTCTGGAAATAAGTAAAATTAGGTACAATTAATAAATGAGTGAATAGCATCAAAAGTAATTTATTTATTTAAATAACATTAGGTTGTTAATAAAATAATTCTAATGGGTATTAAAATTATTATCGTTTGATGTTTTCTTTTGAAGAAATAATTTAAATTACAAAAAATAATTAAACTGATTTATTTAATAATATACATTCTTAGTCCAAAAATAAATAATAGGATGTTAGGATAAAAATAAATGAATAATAATAATATTAGGATAAAAATAAATATATTATTTTAATGGTAAGTTAAAAACAATAAATTATTCATTTATTAAATTATTAAAATAATTATATATATATAAACTATATAGTTAAGGTAAATGATGAGATTAATAATCATGGCGGTTAGTTCAAAAAGGTAAGTTAATTTGTTTATAAAATTTTACTAATTATTATTGATGTTATATCAAATTTTGTCTGTTTATAAAATTATTAAATTTACTAATTATTAATACTAAACTTTAGTGGTTAGTTTGAAAAGTTAATGAGATTGTTTATTAAATAATTTAATTTATTTAAGATAATATATTATTTATATATATATTATCTCAAAAGTTACACCTACAAAACTTAACTGACTGGTAACTATATTAAACTCATTTAAATGATTAGCAATAAATCCACCTTCTGACATCTTCATATTAAATAAACACTTCATAAGAAATACCTTATTTGAGGCCAAAGGTTTTTCATAAAGTTTGGCCAATGTCGACATTAATCCCTCTTTTGTTGTTTCCTTTGAAATATTAAATGATACCAATGCCGCTAGGCACAATTGTATTGTTCCAAGTACTTTTCTGTCTAGAATATCCCATTCTATGTCTATCATACTCGTTGGCTTCTTTGTCTTTCTTCTCAATGGTTGGTACAGATCTCTCTGGTACAAATAATCTTCTGTCTACATCTTCCATAGCTAGCATTGGCTATTAAATTTTTTGACCCTAAACCTACCATCTTCCGCAATTGCTCCCACTCAAACCAAGAATCCTTCTCTCCTGTGAGTTTATCAGCAAAATAGACCTTCAGCTCTCATACCAATTGTTAGAGAATTATATATTACAGAGAATTCGAACACATAAAATATTGCATAAATATAAACATAGAAAATGCATAAAACAAGAGGGACACAGATATATATGTTCACCCAATTTAGGTTACGTCCACAGAGAAACAGTGACTCCTTCTTTTATATTATCCAACAAACTAAATAGGTACAACCTATAGCAGATTCATTGTAATTCCCTCTTCGCTCTCAATCTCCTCTCTCTTCCTCACTCATAATACAAATATCCAAAGACGCAATACAATTCCCTCGTATATAGAGAGTCGTTGCCTTCTAAGGCAAAAAACACTAAGTTAAACATAGCTTCTACCATTAGATCTCCGCTTACTGAACGACCCAGATTGACTACGAAATTACAACATTTTACAAGGAAATACATATATTCTTTGCTTCAGGGATGCTTCCCCTGATCCTCTCGCCAGGTGGGGGCTCCCAAAGGTCGCAGTCGGCCCCCCTAGACCCCCCTTATAGTGAATATTTTACGGGCGGCATTGTTGCCCCATTATGAAATGGGGTCCAATGTGGCGATACCTTTGAATATAGAAGATAATCAAGCTCCACACCCAACATTTATGACAACAACTATGTATGTATCTCATCATGTTTTTACTTGTAAATGAATGAATAATGTATTTATGACCTAATAGATGAAAATTCAGAAAATGACATGAGGGAACAGTGCTTCTTAGCGATTCTCAATTGTGTACGAGTGCCCTACGCTTAAATATACTGTTTACACATGTAGATTACATGTTCTTGATATGTTTGACGAAATGTCTATCATGGCTAGTAGGGGTCTCGTTAAGGGTTTGTTTAACTAATTTATTTTGCATCATTGTTTCCCTGTTATTTTACTGTTCTTAAGATGTCATTCCATTTTGTGGAGTAACCTCAACTCTGGGTCTGGAAAAGTGTCTCAAATCCTGGGGACACTAGCACAAAACTACACAAATAGTTCATGGACACTGGAATGTAGGCCTGTGAGAGTGTGCAAATGTCCTTGGACACTAGCATGCCTATAGCATGAAAGCATCTAGAGGGAAAGTGATCATAAGTTTCAGTGGGACCTAGAGGCAAGTTGGATGAAGTTGTTGCATGGTTCCCAAGGGCCATGTAGCTTATTTGGAAGTTCTATAGGTTGTGTTTCTGTCGATTCCATTCCATAAGGTCACATAGGAGTTTGAATCCAATCATAGTACCCTCTCATTGCATATTTACAATGGTTGGCTCATTAGTTTGGTAGACATGGGAGGAGTTTGTTACCAAGTGGTATCAAACCATGGTTCACCCCTCAGATTGGATGGGTTGTGTGTTGCTAATGCATTCATGTGAGTTGCATGTGTGTCTCTTACACTTTCATTCCATGTAATTGTTGCATTTGCATAATGCTGATCATGGTTGTAGTGTTGTCGCTATGTGGAAGTTGATGTTGTTATTATGGAGTGAATTGTCATGTGTGTATGATTGGTTACACGTTTTGATATGTCTCTTACATGTTGTTATATGTCTCTTGGTTACATTCTTTTATGTTAGGTTGCATTATTTTATGTTTGGTTACATGTATCATTCTTGTAGGTTTGATTGCAAGTATTGTTCTCTTATGCTTGATCACATGCGTTCATGCATATATGTGGGTGATTATGCATGTTAATGTTTTCATGTGGACATGTGTATAGTGGTTTAATGGTTGTTTTCATTAATGAGGTCATGGTATGTGAAGTCGATATGGTCATGCAATTATGATTGGATTCTGTCTAGAATGATGTTTATATGTTGATGCATTTATTTGTATATGTTTATATATTGTTATGATTATGTTATACATGTGTCATGCTCATTTGGATGATCTTGCATATGAGGTATCCTCCCCAAATTATACTAAGGTATCTTGGTTTATTATGACTTGGTTTATTTGACATAGTATGCCTTGAGGAAAGAGATCAAATGGCTAGAAAGATGGTAAACTACAAAGACTCTCCCTATGAATCAGATGACTAGCGTGGTGGGAACTCTTCTGATTTGGCATACACATTGAGAAGCTTGAATGAAGAGATAATGAGTTCTAAGTGTTGGGACAGGGCTCCCTAGGGTCAATTTTGGGGTTAAAAGCCCAACTGTTGGAGCAGAAAGCCCAAGTTTTTGTATGTAAAGTGTAAAGTATCCACAATTTGTGGTCACAGAGAGCATAGACATAAAGTGTCATAAAGATTTTTTTCCCTTATTTTATGTAAGTTGTGTCATCTTTAGAAGATCCACCCATGGTCTGCAAACCATGGGATTGTATAAAAATGAGAGTCTTAGAATATTCTAAGCCAGACTCATATTTGGATGATGAATGTAATTGGGTCATTAGTGAAAAGAGTGAAGAGTAATAGAGTAGAAGAGAGGCTTTGTAGCTATGTGTGAAGAGGCCTAGTGTAGAAGTCCACAACTAAGTGCACGGACCCCTATAGCTGAGTGTGTAGGGTAGTTAGAGTCTATAAGAAGATCTGAAGCATTAATAAAGAAGATTAATCTAGAATTATCTGTGTTTGATCTATTTACTTCTATTATGAATGAATGCGATTATGTTATGTTGCATAATGGGTTGATGATTTAATGCTATATTGATGTGTAAATCTATATTTGTACATTGTTATATGAATGTAGGTAATAATATTTGTATAGGTGAAGAATATATTAATGCATGCTGAATTTATCAGATGCCTAAGCCTACCAGGGTAAATACAAAAGTAAGGGTAATTACAGAAGCACGTAAGTAGATGAATCACCTATTTAGGGTCCGCGAATGATAATTGTAGACCTTCGTGAAGGTCTTGAAACTAAATAAGCGAGGTATATCAATAAGCCCTAAAAGGCTTATCGATTTCCATGAATGCAGAGTTAGGGCACAAAATGACATCAATACCATCTCTAGGTGTGGAAACTTGGTTCCAGCATCACCCCATACTACTTCAGGTTAGACTTCAGTCAACGCTCAATGTCTTGATGCGAAAAGAGCCAGTAGTGTAGGGATTTGTTTGGCTAAATTGACGCTAAACCTGGGTCAAGGCCCAGTAAGCCAACATATGGTTCCATTTCCGAGACCAGAATATGCATAAAGAGATGTGTGATGTCACATCACTGGAATCCAACTAAGAAGGAAGTTGAAAATTGGTTGGATAGGAGGATCCACTAATTCAAGGCGCAAGAAAATAGAAAACCATGATTGATGAAAGAACAGTGGTTGGACATATATCTGTACATAGAAATACATGAAATATTGTTTTGTTCCTTCCAGGTTGAATTATACGAGTGGATCGCTAAATTGTCAAAAGACCAAGGAAGGTGGAGGTTTGATGGTCTGATACTATGGACCCCAGAGTTAGTGCAGAGATTGGAAGCCTCATAAGATAATATCACACACACTATTGATCATTGGCTCGATCGTATCATTGGAGGATTCATAATAGAGTTCGAGGTCGATACTTCAATTAGTTACAGTGAAGCAGAGCGCTGCTTCTTCAAGGGATCGCGAGGTAAGTATTTAAGGTTCTCTTGGATTAAGATGCTATTGTGTGAAAAGTGGTTTATGAAGTTACCTTGATGCTAGGAGCTACATGAAGTGGAAAGATATTCAGGGATAGACGAAGAACATGCCCTGATTATAGCCCCCTAATCAAACCTCCTTTGAGTGACAATGAGGAAAAATCACAGGCTTCACTACAAAGAATTATTTAATTAATAAAATGACAATTCCCATGAATACCCATTCACCTACCCCATCTTTGCCTTCACCTCCACAACATACACCTTCTCCCACACTGCCAGCACCTCCACCACCATTCAGTATGGTGAGTGTAGTAAAGTTTCTTGTTTTCAAGGGTTCATGAACTAAGGACTCATACTGGTTTTGTTTCATCATGAAGGCCATATGGAAGGCTCAAGTTATAATGGATGATCAGATGAAGAAAGAAACATTGGTCATTTCTTTATAGGAACACGAACTGACATGTTACATTAAGTATTGCACTGATAATCTGATGGCCTCATTAGGAGATATTCAGACCACGTTGAATAAGGAGTTCAGTAAGCCTAAGTCTGAAGATCATTCGGTTGTGGGATTCAAGGAGATCATGATGAAGCCTAGAAAGACACCCTAGGATCTAGATCAGATATTGAGTTGCATGATTTGTGAAGCCAACATGAATCTTATGAATGGGTAACATTGCAAGTGGTTTGTGGCTTCACTCTAGCCTCATCTATTGGTTGCTTTATCATAGCAAAAGATTGGGACCTAGGTGGAAGCCCTGTATATTGCAATGAGATTGCATGAGATGCTGATGCAAAATTCTAATTTGGGAGTTCAGTAGATTCATGCACAGCTGCAAAACCTTTGCCTAGAGTTTCAAAGCCTGAAGAAGGATAGAGCAATACGGCCAGAGGTATGCGAAGAACTTTGGTGCTTGAAATGAAAAAGCTAGGGACATGACAAAGATCACTCTCCAGTCTTCGCGAATTATGTTGCAGCATGAGGGTTGATGCCTCTAAGGCCAAAAGCTCAAGCAGGGTCAAGTACAGGGCCCATGCTATGGTGTACTATCTGTCAGGTTGCTAGGAAACATGTGAAAAACAATTTTTACCTACTAGAGAAGTTTGTACAAACACAGCAGTAGTTCTTTTGCAACTTTTGTCAATCGATGGGTCATAATGAGTGTAACTATCATAGATATGAGCTAATGATGGATAGAACACTTTTGTATAGAGTGCAGGGATAAACTCAGCCTCCAGATCAAGGCGGTCGGGGAGCACGAGGAGAAATTTAGGGGTGCACACGAGGCCAAGGTGGAGGAGGACTTATTAGAGGTAGAGGACAAGTGATTTCCTACAACTATGGGGGACCAAGACACTATGAGTGAGAATGCATGGACTTGACGCGCTTCTCTTGTAGATATTACACTCTGTTTGACCAAGCGATGGAAGACTGCCCTATATTACTTGCTAAGATACCTGAAAAGGGGGCATAGCCTTAACAACCTACCCATAATATTCATATGATGAGGGTTGAACACCATGAAGAGGATCCTAATGTGAACATGGTGTTGCGAAGTGGAATGATGACTCCCAAAGACAAGGGAAAAATGCCTGAAGAAGGTGAACGGGTCTACAGAGCTCTAGAAAGGGAAGTCAGCTTTGATTTGGAGTGTGCGAAGGAGACCTTCATGGAAGGAAAGAAAAGCTTCGCTGAGGCCACTACCACAAGAAGCCAGTATAAGACAGCTGAAGAGATGGACACTTGTATGCTTACTACTTTCTTGGAGACCACTATGAAACTATTGTGTGATAGAAAGGCTATGAAAGGGTTACAGGAGTTGATAAATAAGTGTGTTGGGAAAGAAAATGCTTCTGATGGACCACACATAGTGAAGAATATTCGTAATCATAAGGCAAGAACATGGTCGGAGATGAGACTCACTGTACAGATAGGAGAATATGAAATGGACCAAGTCATTCTAGATCTAGGGTCTGATGTGAATGTTTTTCCTAAATAGACATATGAGAGAACTGGGAGACCTGTGCTATAGTGGTCTCCTATTCAATTGAGGATAAAAAATCAAAAAAATATTATCTCCATGGGAATAATATAGGGAGTGAAAGTCGACATCGAAGGCATGAGCATGTTGGCTGCTTTTGAAGTAATAGAGATTGTGGATGATAATAATCCCTACCCTACACTCCTCGAGATCAACTAGGCTATCGACATTAATTTGAAGAAGTGGAAAATGTCATTCAAAAGAAAATCGCTCTACGTTGTAGTACATTGGACCTTGCAGAAGGACCACGCTACACTAAACTACTCCACGACTACGAAAGTGATGACGATTTGGACCAGATTTATAAGATAATGGCACGAGATCAAGATTTGGTGAATCTGATAGCTAATGAATGTCTTGCATGTGACTGTGAAAGCTCCTACATATTAGACTCAGATGAGGAATACGAACTCTTGAAAAATAGATTGCATGAGGTGTCTACGCTATGATGTAACATGATGACCAAATAGTTGCACTGCATATCATCGGAGGTAAGAATCTTGACTTACTATGATAGTTTAACAAACGTTGATAAATTTCTGGATGCATTTGAAATGGAAGTGTCGAACAAGCATCGCTTCCAAGCCTTGGACTTGGTGTTGCACGCTACGCCTACAAGATGGTGAGGTACGCGTAAAGACAACTTCAATGACTAGCGCAAATATAAAAGAATGATGAGGGTGCCGTTTGGTCACCGAAACGTATGGTTGACAAGAAATATGATGGAAGGAAAGATCCACATGATCACTTAGCCAAATGGACCGATGCTTGTGGAGCAAAATTGCAGCCAGAGTGGGTGCATCTGTTCAGTCACACCTTGGTTGTAATACCTATGAATTGGTACTTGGGGACAGAGCTTCGCCATGACACAGACGAATGGGATATTTTTGAGAGAGGGATTCTTGATGACATTCATATTTGAAGATGGATTCCAGTGCATTGATGAAGCACTACTGGAGGTAAAAGCAGCGATCTCTAGAATGCCGCAAGATCCATTGGATTTCATTCAACAAGATTGGACCACCCAGTTGTGTGACGTGATGGAGTAGTACAATGTGACTGCTAGAAAGGAAAATGAGGATCCAAGCAACATTAATATTGTGGAAACATGAGGACACTCCGAAGTTTAGGGGCCATAGTTAGAAAACCTTGATATCATCAAGCCACTGAAAACAACACATGTGAACATCAAGACAGAGGTAGAGCTGATGTTTGTGAAGATAGGGGACTATTAGGATGATGCTACTGTGGATAAGGTCGCTTAGTTGCTCCGCGAATACTAGGATTTGTTCCCTACAAAGTTCTCAGACTTAAATGGGATAATAGGGGACTTTAGGATTATGAAAATTATATTCAAATTGGACATGAAGCTAATCAAGAATAGGCCCTACCACCTCAATCCAAAGTATAAATAAAAGGTCCACTTAGAGTTGGATAAAATTCTTGTGGTAGGTATTATTGAACTAGTGGAGGAATCTAATTGGGTGAGCCCAATAGTAGTTTAGGAAAAGAAGCAGAAGGATGAAATAACTCGATATTCTTAGATCTTAGGAAGCTGAATGACGCTTGGGTGCATGATCCTTTTCCAGATTCGATAACCGAGGAAGCGTTTGATAATGTATAAGGATATGAATCATATTCATTCACTGATGGATTCTCAGGGTACCATTAGATCAAGATCGTTTTGTAGGATAGAAGTAGGAAGACCTTCGCAACTGAGTGGCGATGCTTTCAGTATATTGTTATACCTTTTGGACTGAAGAATGCGTCGATGACCTTTCACATGTAGTCATCACAGCATTCAAGGACTTCATTCACAATCTTCTGGAGGTATACTTTGATAATTGAATGGTGTTTGGGTTGGTGAAATGCCATGTAGCTAGCCTACGCTTGATGTTTGATACATTTCAAAGGTACCAGATGAAACTTAATTTGAAGAAATGTTTTTTCTACGTTCCTTTTAGAATCTTGTTGGGGAATGTGGTGTGCAGAAAAGGATTAATGGTGGACCCAGCTAGGATAGCAGTTATAATTACTTTGCAGGCACCAAGAAGTGTGAAACAACTATGTGCAATGTTGGGGCATATGAGATACTATAGAAAGTTGATCAAGAGTTATGCCCAGATTACTGCGCCGATGGAGAAGCTACTAAACAAGGATTCTACATTCTGTTGGGATGAAGAATGTCAGTGATGATTGGATGTGTTAAAGGAAAATATGGCCACCACTCCAATCCTAGTCTTCCCTATTGGAAGAAGGAATTTCATGTGCATGTGGACGCATCATGTATTGTGCTCGAAACAATATTGACATAGGTCGACGAGGGAGAGTTGGATCACCCTATAAAGTTTACAAGTAGGAAGTTGTCTAAAATTGAGAAGAAATATTCAACAACAGAGTGCGAATGCTTGGCTATGGTGGACGTGCTCCATAAGTTTAGACACTACTTGCTAAGTGAATAGTTTAGGATGTATATAGACTATTATACATTGAAGTACTTGGTTAATAAGCCTCTATTGGGGGGGAAGATATGCAAATAATTTCTTCTATTTCAGGAATATGATTTTGAAGTCATTGTGAAGCCAGGATGATTGAATGCAGATCTGATCAATTGTCACACATTGAAACTTGAGAGGGGAGTACTAATTTGGAGCATGGACTGCCTGACAAGCAACTCTTTGTGTTGTGCATAGCTGAAAATCACTTTGAAGATACCATACACTTCCTGATGATGGGGACAACTCTAGAAGGGTATACTAGTGAACAAAATAAGGAGTTGGTGGTTCATGCAACAAACTCTTCTGTCATTGTAGGACATTTATATAAAATGGGCTCAGATGAAATTTAGTGGCGTTATGTAGTTGACTTTGAATAGAACAACATCCTCACTGAAGCTCATGGATGAGCTACGGGAGGACATAATGTTGGAAAAGCAACAACGCAAAATATTTTACACACTGGGTTGTGGTGGCTGACACTACATAAGGATTCCAAGGCTTACTGTAAGGCATGCAATGCATCTCAGAGTATAGATAGGCCATCATGGAGGGATGAGTTTCCTCTGAATCTTCAAGTCGCATTACTACCATTCGAGAAATGGGCCATTGGTTTTGTAGGCCCAATTCAACCTCCAGGAAATAATACGGGTGTACGGTATATAATCGCCACGACAAAGTATTTGACCAGATGGGTGGAGGCACAACTCATGAAGGACTATACAGGGGCAACAATAGTGAACTTCCTCTTTGAATATGTGCTAACTAGGTTTGGTTTCCCGAAGACTTTTATGAGCGATCATGGTACACATTTACTTAATGAAATGATCGGCACACTGACAGAGGAATTCCACGTTTATCATCAAAAGAGGACGCAATATCACCCGTAGGGTAATGGGATGGTTGAATCATTTAAAAAGACAATGGAGAATGCACTGACGAAGGTTTTGAATGCACAAAGGAATGATTGGGATGTGCACGTACCCGTGGTGCTATGGGCTTACGGAACTACTTACAAGAAATTGACTGGACATACACCCTTTAGGTTGGTTTATAGCATAGAAGTTGTGATGCCAATGAAGTATATTGTACCTAGTCTATGCATAGTAGGGTTTACAGGAATGGCAGTTTGCAGAGCCCTGGAAGAGAGGCTCGTGCAGCTGACAAAGCTTGAAGAAGATATGTTTTTGGCTGGATACCATTAGCTAGTTCAGAAGGATTATGTAAATGGCATCGCATGATCGGCACATCAAACTGCACACCTTCAAGGTAAATGATTTGTTTTTATTATATGGCAACAATTTTTATAAATTTCCACAAAAATTTCAGATGTATTGGCTGGGGCCAGATGTCATCAAAGATATTACCAATGGTGGAGTAGTTCAACTCGTGAAATTGAATGGAGATCCATTTCCCAAGAAGGTAAATGGTATTCGATTGAAGCCATACATCAGGGATCTAGCTCGATGACTATATGATGGAAGCTGAGTCTTGGCACTCTAGGCATTTGAATGGAGGTGTTGGAATATAAATTACACTGCCCAGGTTGTAGAGCTACATGAGTGGAGGACTGGTGGAAGAATCTCATAGCATCAACAAATGCGCGAACGGAGCTACACTATAGGAAGAGAGGCCACGTAGGGTAGATGGAAAGTGACCCCTATGGTCACTGTTCCTAATTTGACAATGAGAAAACGGATAAGAGGAGTCAAGGAGTCGGGGTGTGAGGGTTGGAAGAATTTAAGATGGAATTTAAATGCGAGATCTTTGAAAATATACCACTAAACGAGCATTTATGAATAGATTTTGGGGGCAACGGTTGATTTGAATTCAAATCGGCTATAAACTACAGATGGCCGCCCAACGAAGAACACTTTTCATTTTGACAGTTCAGGTGTTGAGCTATCGGTTGTGCATCAACCCTACGAGTTTTGAGGCTTTGGTGGCCAGTTTAGTGTTTGACAGGTTGCCTAAGGAAACCCAGGAGCTCATTAATAGCCTGATTTCGGTGCCGTGGAAACTGCAAGTGCTAGAGGATCGATGGCGTCAGAGGGAGCTACCCTTAAGGTCGTAAGTGTGGAGATGCCTGCTATGGTGCTAAAGTCACTAAGGTCACCTAGAGTAAAGCCTACGCCAGAAGGAGAGGCATCTGAGATGAAGAAGGATAAACAAATGGAGACACAGTCGGTGCGCGACACTCCAAGGAAGCACCAAAAGAAATAGAAGCCCACCACATAGGAGAAAGGCAAGGTTGTAAACTTATAATCTCATGAGGGAGCTGAAGAAATTGGTATGGGCGGAGAGGAAACTGACATTGAGGGTGTAGATCCTATCTCAAAGTTACCAGAATACATCCCTCCACATTGTGCTAAAGTGTGTTATAGACATATTTGGTCACTGCAACCCCAATCACATATGTCCATAAACCAAGGGCTTCTAAGTCCCTAAAAGTGTTGTTTCATACCCCAAAGGAACAAGGTCACCTGATTACATCATCTCCCAAAAGTTATCCATGAAAAACTACTCAGAACTAGTCAAAACTAGACCATCTCATCTGCTCCATGGTCAAAGTGTGATGCTTCTCACCTAATGCACATGGGAGGTGCGATGCATACTGAAAAGCCCTTCTATGGGGTGCGATGGGTGAGAGTAGAAAAATGGCAGAGATAGTTTGTAAGGTGGATGATCATCGAATCTTCCAAAAACTTCTCGTGTGACACTTGCCTCTTTGAATTGGCCCAGGGATGAGTAAAAGATCATGAAATATCCAAGTGGAATTGAGAACTATCAGAGAAATGACACTAATAAAAAACCCAAAGCTGACTCACGCACTTGCAAACATCTATATATGGATCCCTCATCCTAGAGATATGGAAGCTGGAGTTTTGCATCTTGTAAGGAAGTGCTTTAGATTTTCATGAGGAGAAGAAGGGCTTTCATGCTGGGAGGATGGCACTGGGTCAAATCAATGGGTTGTAATCCTCTCTTCTACAACCTCTATCAGTAAAGTTATTTGGGTTTTCCTCCATATTCTTGTATGTCTTTGAATCTTGAATTGATATATGTATTTGTATGGTCAATATATATCTGATCCTATATTTTTGATGATTATAGATCTTTATGCTTTGATGGTATTATGATGCTTTGACTCTACATGTGTTCTTTGAAGTGGGACAAGTGAGGAAAGGGTGGAAAAGATCTATCAAAGTGGAGAGGAAACAAGCAAGGAGCCAAGTGGAAGACTGAGGTTGGTACTATCTGCTTCTCTCTCATCTATTTTTCATAAAGGAAAACACAAATAACTTTAGTTAGTTTGTTTCTAGGATAGATACCCATCTTAGTGGGACTAGCAGCTTTGAATGGACACTAGTCTTCCCGATAACAAAATGGTGGCTCTACTAGGGACCGAATATCTTATTTGCTTGTTTCTAGTTTGTTTACTTTATAGACTACAGATGGAGCCTGAAGTTATGCCAGCTAGCCTTCGAACTACTTTTGCTATGCAACTGCAAAGTAGATAAACACTGCTTCAATCAATCTCCAGGTTAGTTTATGAATTAAACATCTGACTTGCAAACATCCTAAGTGCCCTGGTGGTGGCTCAAGTAACGTCATTAGATCAGCCCCTATGTTTTGTATTTAATTACTATCATTAGCTCAACTTAAATCCCTAAACTAAACTATAAACTATGACCAAAAACCAAGTTAAAGTCTCATCCCTAGACCATCACACTATCTCATTTTGACAGTCTGGATGCATCGCACCTCCAGTGTGTTATAGGTGAGATGCATCCCTGTTTCCCTGTTTTACAAGTGCGATGATCAGATAAGACTGTTTCTGCCTCCAGATTTTGGTTTTTCTTCATTCTCTTCAGCTTTATTAAGGATTTTCACTGTCTGTGATCAGTATACCACTATTGAAACTCCCTTCCTTTGCATTATTCAGCCTCCATTGTACAAAGAATTGTAAATGTTTTTATGTATTTTTCACCATTTATAGTTCTCCTTTACAAATAGTAGCTTAATCGAACTGTCGTATTTTGATCTAAAAGAAAAGAATCCTCCTCTTTTTGATAGTTGATTACACTATTACTCTTGTATTTGATTTGAATTAATAGTATTTCAAGTGTCGAAAGTAGTTTTCAATTCAAAATCGCAAAGTGTCATTCTTATCTTCCTTTCGTCTTTTGAAAAGAAAATTGTTAGTACTGTCGCCTTGAAAGGATAATTCAGATTTTTACTTAGCATTCTTTTTTTCATTCACACATTAAGAAAGCGGAAAACAAATACATGCATGTGCATTCGTATTTAGACTACTTGTGGATGTTGATTTAGGACAGTGCATCTTAGTGTGTGCTCTCTGCTCTATGTTGAAATAATTTCACTTTTCTTTCCTTAGTAGCTAGGATTTTCATTGCAAAAAGAAGAGTAAATGATTGGTTATCATCTTACATTGCATATTTAGGATTTGTATATCTACATCACACAATGAACCTTAAAGGCAAACTTCTTAAGAAAGATCAACCGTAAAATAAATTTCAATGAACATAAAAACACTTTGGAACCTAACGCATAACATTTATAAGTCTAGGATAGAGACGTATTCTGGCGTCGTTAAGCCTGGTAACTGTGGTCTTCGTCGTAGGTTGGGTGATTCCTCCTCTTTGAGATGACAAGTTCCAGTATGGAATTGTGCTCCCACGTACTATCGAGTATATATTGGGATACCACAATAGGCTATATCCTTTATCATTAGGAAGTCGTGTCTGTCACCCTATCGATCGTAATGCACTGAACACATCATTCGGGAAGATTGATTGTCGTACCATAAAAAGTATTTTGTAGATTTGTGATTTGTTTGGTAATCCCTCTGTCTATATTTTTAGAGTAATCACTTTCATTCCTTTTCAGACTCCTTAAAAGAAAATGTCCATCTGAGCACTTGTCACTTCAGGCTCATTAAAAATTGAAGGCGACTAGAGTCATCTTTAGCTTTTTCTCGACTCTTAAAAATTGAAAAAGCAAGTTGTGTCAAAGCATCATAAAATTTATTTTAATTGGAATAACATCACTGTTCCCTTGATGATCTTAGGTTGAGAAAATGGAGTCCACCAACCAAGGATTTTTCCTTGGGGGAAATCCTAGTCCTTTCTCCTCTTGGGGAGATGTTGGTGCACATCGTATGGCCACATTGTCCCTTCCAGGACTGACAATTGGCCTTCCAGTATGGCTCTTCTTGACCTCTGTCATTCCGAGCACCATGATTCTTGAGTAATCAAATCAACAACCAGATGATACTAGAGTTACGCCCCACCCTTCTACTTCATTTGTTTCTCCCTCTCCTTCTTCCTCTTCACTTGGTGAAGCTAAAAACCAAGTAACGGAGAAGAAGAAGAAAGGGAAGGAGAAGAAGAAGAAGAAGCCAATGGTGAAAGGGGGCAACCAAGCATCGTCTAGCGAAAATCCACACACTGCACCATCCAAACCTAAATCTCCATGTGTCATTTGCAAAGGGGACCACTATCATCGAGATTGTCCTTGCATCCCATGGATCTTAAGGGACTGCTCTCCCTACTTGCACAATCTGGTGTCCTCAACCTCTGATGATCATGTTGAAAGTACACCATCAACTAGTGAAAATGAAGTCAATGGACAAAAAGGAAGATCTAAAATTCCTTGTAGACTGTGTGAAGGCAATCATGCCATCCACCGTTGTCCCTTCCTAGAAGAAGCTAAAAGAGTCTTGGATAATTGTCTTGCTTCACTGCTACGACTTCCTCTTAGATTCAAGAAACTTTTGCCGAGTCCATCACTAGTTAATAATCTGACTGACACACCTTTGTGGTCGGTCGAAGCATCTATCATTGAAGATAAACCCTCTGAGTCCACACTTGACCAAAGTCAACAGGTCAAGACGGTAGTTGACCTAGTCCTGTCTTCAGAAGGTTTACCTTCAGATGATACAGTCACCAAAGAGAATGAGAATGACACCATTCAAATTCTTTTCATAAAAACAGACTTTGATGAACATGGGGGAAACCTATCTGTTCCTTTATCGTAGGAAGGAAGTTCGTCAAAGATGTATCCGGCCATTTATTCGCTCCCACGTCCAAGCAACCTAGTCATTTTCTTCGATTGGAATCTACTAGGCAGACCCCATCTATCGTCTAATGTACCATTCCGAATCATCGTACAAGCTTATGTAATGGTCATGGTTGGTACTATCATAGATGAAGGGGCTTCTTTGAGTATCCTTTCCTCAACTTCTTGAAAAGCACTTGGTTTTCCATCGCTTCTACCTGAGATGTGAAATCCGACAGGCTTTGACAAAGGAACCAATCGACCGTTAGGGATCCTTCCAAATTTGCCTATAACTTTGAGAAGGAAAATTGTTTATTTGAATGTGATGGTAGTCCAAGGACATTTAGATTACAATCCACTCCTTGGGCGTGACTAAATTTATAGCATGGGAGCTATTGTTTCCTCACTCTTTCGAGTGATGTGTTTTCCGCATGAAGGCAGAGTGGTCCAGCTCATAGATCAGCTTTCATTCCCCAGTTCACACATAGATAATAGTCAAGTGCCATCCCTATTTGGTCTTTTTGTGCAAGGAATTTCTCATCAATCTCGAGTCTGTCCACCTGATGAGCACAAGTGATTTGGTGATTGTGACTGAAACCCAGGAGGCATGCGCCCTGGTCTGCTTCGACAGGAAAACCCAAGTTATAATGTAAGTTTTTGCATAGGAACACGACTAGTCTGACACACCCATCCATTTAGGAAAATGGGATTAGACTGGAATAAGATTCCTCTGTCAGAAGGTATGCCTTTCCCGCCAGAGGCAAGGAAGTGTTTTGTCTGCAAATTTAATGGTAACTTGGAAACTCTACTTCGTTATACCTGGGGGCATGCAAACCTCTTTGCATGCAAGTGAAAAGCGACCATTTATTTTCTTAGTTTGTAGGCACTTAACCCTTTCAACTCGTAGGATTGGTCGTTCCTAGCTTACATAATGAAAGGATCTGGAGCAAAGTTTCGAATGGGGCAAGCTCCCTAAAAAATGAACCTATCGATGAGATATCCTTATTATACGACTGGCATGAGCAGTTTTACATGAAGTTCAAGCTCATTAAAACATAAACCTAGCAACGAGCATATGTTCCACTAGAGTTTAAGCTCATTAAAAATGAACCTACCTTCGGTAAATAGCCATTACGATCGCATTGTTATCAGCTTTTGAGCCTTGGTCGTGTTCTCACCATCACCTCCACTCTTTCTAGCCAATCATATGCCTCCATTTTATTGTTTATCCCTTTTGAGGAATATTTGCAATGAGTGATCCTATTAGCCACCTTATTTACACTGTCACGATTGAAAAGTTCCAAACCTTACTTGGAACCAGCTGGTATCCAAAAACATCACTCGTTCCTCAAAAAATGAGTCTCCTTTAAGCTCTTTTCATCTGACTCGTAAAATATGGAAAGATTGTCAAGCAATTGGCCTCTCTAGCTCGTTAAAGTGATTGGAAGTGCCATCCCTCCTCTAGATTTTAATCTTTTTGGACCTGAGGGATCATTGCATAAAATGATATAGCACGTGTCTTGTACGGCTCGATAAAAGTATCGAAAGGTCATCCCTTTTGTATTATTTTATACTTTTTCAAAATTTAGGGATTATATTACGAAAAAGGATTACTGGAGTTTCCTTTCTAACTCTTTTCAAACTCTCTAAAAATGAAAAGGACCAAGTTTTATTTTTTTTAAACTCGTTAAAACAATAGTGACAAACTTGTCCATGCAGACAAGAACACGTTTCACGATCGCGAGGCTCGTTAAAACATAACGTCAGGTTTGCCCAAGGGGAAAATTATTGAACAAGCATATGTTATCGTCCTCAAGCTTGACAAAAATAAAGAGGTACTAGTCAAACATGACTGGGGAAAAATTGGGAAGAAAACTTGAAGAAACTTTATTGGTATCGAGTCGCTCTTGAACACAACACTTTCACTCCATCACCATGATTGAGTTAGGTTGGGCTATTCCGTTCACCGGTCATATCACCATTGGTCTACCATACCATCCATCTTTGGGGTTAATGCTACCAATCCATTTCAGTGTCACCGATATGTTCAAGAGAAGTCGCTCAAAGAATTCACCAACCCAACTTGTGTCTCATCTGCTGCAATACCTTCACCCTTCATTCTTTCATGACCGCCACCCTGAACCTTGTATCATCAGATCGTTTTCACGTCCACAAAATCATTTGCTCTGTTTCATGTCGTAGATGTGGGATTCATTAAGGCCCTCCTATGAAGGGTCACTTCTTGTTGACATCAGCTCATTATTCAAGAATTTGACTTAGGAAAAACCCTTTTAGTACTTTGAAGCTTGCATTCCTCAATGGCAAGTTTCTCACTTCTGACGACAAGATTACATCAATGGCCTTCAACAAAAAGAGTTTGCGTGGTGTTCGATGCCAAGTCCCATTTTCACACCACGTGAATTGTACTGCTGTACCTTGAGGGTCATCATCATTATCGATGATTCCTCTCACACCTATTAACAGATTACATCATTGGCTGGTAATCAGGTAATGTCTTTCCATGTTTGACTTCAGAACATCCTTTCACATGGATCGACTCATACTTCTGGCAAAGATTGAACGAGTTTGAAGACCCCGAATCTAGTTTCATCCATCTGGGCTGCGATATATTCAAGAAAATAAAGACATCAAAGGTACATCATAGCTACACAGATAATCATCCAAGCCAAAGGATGATGGCTCTACCAGAATCATCAGTCTGCCATATAGACGATTGTCTATCTTATGTACATGAAAATGAATTTATAAAAGTTAAGCATGGGAATGCTCGCCTCAGCTAGATCATGAAAATATTATGAAGATAATGTATTGTATTGTATCTTATTATAGGTTACCTTCCAATGCAAAAAAATCTCGGATCCTCATGATAAAGCATATCACCTGACATTAAAAGATTTACGACATCATGCTTTAGGGGGGGACTGTTATAGACATATTTGGGCACTGCAACCCCAATCACATATGTCCATAAACCAAGGGCTTCTAAGTCCCTAAAAGTGTTGTTTCATACCCTAAAGGAACAAGGTCAGCTGATTACATCATCTCCCAAAAGTTCTCCATGAAAAACTACTCAGAACTAGTCAAAACTGGACCATCTCACCTCCTCCATGGTCAAAGTGTGATTCATCTCACCTAATGCACACGGGGGGTGTGATGCATACTGAAAAGCCCTTCTATGGGGTGCGATGGGCAAGAGTAGACAAATGGCAGAGACAATTTGCAAGGTGAATGATCTAGAATCTTCCAGAAACTTCTCTTGTGACACTCGCCTCTTTTAATTCGCCCAGGGATGAGTAAGAGATCATCAAATCTCCAAGTTGAATTGAGAACTATCAGAGAAATGAAACTAATCAAAAACCGAGAAGCTGACTCACCCACCTGTAAAAATCTATATATGGATCCCTCATCCTAGAGATCCGGAGGCTGGAGTTTTGCATCTTGTAAGGAAGTGCTGTTGGTTTCTCTGTGGAACATCATAGTGTTGGGTGATCTAGCTTTTCATGAGGTGAAGAAGGGTTTTCATTCTGGGAGGATGGTGCTAGGTCAGATCAATGGGTTGTAATCCTCTCTTCTACTACTTCTATCAATAAAGTTATTTGAGTTTTCCTCCATATTCTTGTATGTCTTTGAATCTTGAATTGATATATGCATTTGTATGGTCAATATATATCTGATCCTATATTGTTTATGATTATAGATATCTATGCTTTAATGGTATTATGTTGCTTTGACTCTACAAGCGTTCTTTGGAGTGGGACAAGTGAGGAAAGAGTGGCAAAGATCTGTCAAAGGGAAGAGGAAACAAACAAGGAGCCATGTAGAAGACTGAGGTTGGTACTCTTTGCTTCTCTCTCAACTATTTCTCATAAAGGAAAATTCAAGTAACTTTAGTTTGTTTGTTTCTAAGATAGCTACCCATTTTAGTGGGACTAGCAGCTCTGAATGGACACTAGTTTTCCTGATAACAAGTTGAAGATCCCAAAGGACCCAAATGAGGGAAATTTTATTCTTAATACACCCCTGCTACCAAAAAGGATTGAGTTTGAAGGACTGTACTTGGCGCGCATCCACCACAGAAAACTTCAAGATTGGGACTTGGCAGACATAGAGTAGTTCCCCCACTTGGCTACTGATAGTTTCATGTAGAGGTTGTTCTATAATGATTCGGGTGTCACTGCACTAGAGCCATTGAAGTGGGTTTGTGGGGTGGAGAATGCAGGATTTCTAAACCTACTATGGGTGTTGCATTACCACCCTGTGCCCATAAACTTGATAGTTATCAAAGAGTTGTGTTCCTAGTGCACAACATGTGACTTCGGTTGGAGGAGCCAATCCCCATAATTGATATCCTGATCCATAGGATCACCTAGCTACCCCATTTAGGACTAAATCTAACTAAGGTATTTGGCTAAAAGGTGGGTGAGCGCGACCTCACCAAGCGATTGAAGGAAAAGTTTAAGCTGGGGGAATACTCAATTTCAAGTATAACCAACACCGCGGTCAAGGTAGCCACCTAGATCTTGGTTGGAAAGATAATGCGAAAGTGTCACACACATGAGGTGTTGACACCAATAGTTTCATTAGCAAACTAGTTCATGAAGGACGTACAATTTAATTTGGTGCACTACCTCCACAGCGACTTCCTCACGAACTACAGAGAAGTGTAGGATCATAACAAGATGTTCTATTATGCATGGCTGTTGTTATCAATTATGTTGGTCATGTGGCAGTTGCTGGAGGATAGTTAGTTTCCTTCGATCATCATAGATTTTCCAGAAGCATCAAAGTTTTCTTCGCTATGGGCCATGAAGGAGGTTGAGTGGGTCTGGCAGAGCAAGGCCTTCTAGGTTTTGATGGAGATGAGCATCAATATAGCCATCAACTGCCAGGCAAGATTTTCATCAACTATCTTTTAGCAATTTTCGGGATACGTGGAGTTCAAAGTGGACTTGATCCAGGGGGATATTGGTGGCCACATACCAAGTCCACCTAGACCCCCACCATTGTTTCTCTCAACATTTTTCAGTTTCCTAAATTGTAGCACAGTTTACTATTTTTAGCAGTTTTTTGGGTCCTGAACTTCTGAAGCCGTTTTGAGGCCCTAAATGACATTTTTTGGGAAATTTGGGGGCAGCATGTGTCCATGGACTGATGTTGCCCTTCCCAAAGTGGTAGTGCTTGGATACATCTTTCTAACGAGCTATTGTACGCATCAAACAGAGATCATATGCCAATGTTACGACCCCGGGAAATTGATGTACCAATTTACCCTAACGGGGCCCACAATTTGGCATTTCATCTCCCAGGGTTAGGTTTTGGGATGTGAAGGGTTTCCCATTGTTTCTAAAAACTAAATAGGCCTTCAAGCCTCATTGTAACATAGTTCAGAGGCATGTAACTGTTGAGTCCCAAACTTGCATCTTTCCTACACCTTTTTCTAGCTTCTTCCCATTCATCTGAACCTCCTAAGTCATTAGTATCATTGCATATTCGTTAAAAAAGGGCATTTAAAGTGGTTTCTTGACTATGTGTTTGTGTTGCTATTTGAACTAGATTTTTGTTTATAAGATGCGGAATCTTATCACTTTCCGCAGCCAACCCAACTTTCCGCAACTGTTTTGTCAAAGTCTATATTGCAGGTGTCTTCAGGTGAATCGAGCCACATGGGCAAGTTGCAAATGATGTGGACATGGACCGCGTCCTCTTGGCTCAGTCGAATTCATCAGAGGAGGCCATAGTCAATGGGGGGAAAAATAGTGGTCAACTTAAGAGTCCTACGGTGATAAAACTCTATTTTTCACCACGTGAAGCTTTGCGTGGTTGTTCCTAAATCTCAGGGGACAAATTAACACCTGTGGACTGCTCCATTAAGCGGATCCAATAGCTACCTTCCAAAGATTGGATCTTCACAGCAGCCATAATGCTAAATTTCGGGATGTGGTTGTATACATGTCATTTATCAGTGCAAAGTGTAGGAAAGCAGTTATGTCATCCTCTGTTATAAATAATGCCTTCTTATACGTATATTAGTTAGTTTTTGTAATGTAATTTTGACTGTTAATGAGCCCACTGTGCCCTGACTTTATCTTTTCATTATGAATGCATTTTAATACATGAGAAGACTCTGTTTCTAAGCTCAATTCGTGGTTGATCGTTGATTGTCAGAGGATTGTGCAGAGGGCCCCTGCACAGGCCGAGGTCTTGTTTACAACTGTATAGTTTCATGCTTTATTTCTTTATTTTCCTTATTCCATAATCATTCACTTGTATATATATTACATTTTTTATGGCATTAACATTTGATAGCTATCCATAGCTTTTCACGCTTTATTTGTTGTTAACTGATCAGTGCCTTTGTTTCAGATTACAATAGGCAGCCCATGCATTTGCACATATTTTTCTAATGACTAGTGGCATGGAATTATTCTTGTACTTCTGCTAATTCATTTCCTTTAGTTTTTAGTTCCAGCACTGTGTTATTTATTTCAGTTTTTCTCATTTACTCTTCTGCAAGATAGATATTAAATTACTCATGTCATTTTCAGTTACCTCCTAAAGCTAGAGCGAGTCGAATGGTGAGGGATTGAAGTATGAATGCGTAGTTTGATATTAGTTTATTTTTCTGCAATTTAGTCATTAAATTGCTCATGTCATTTTTAGTTACCTCCTAAATCTAGAGCGAGTCAAATGGTGAGGGATTGAAGTATGAATGCATAGTTTGATATTAGTTTTATTTTTTGCAAATTAGATATCAAATTGCTCAAGTAGTTTATGATTTCCTCCTAAAGCCAGAGTGAGTTGAATGGTGAGGGGTTAGAATATGAGTTGATGTAATGTGATTTTAGTTTAATTTTCTTGCAATTTTTGGATTTCTTTGAGTTCAGTTTTTCTTATATTTTTACGGCAACAAGGATACTGGGTTTCATGATCACTAGCTCACTGTTGTTTAATTAGATTAGTGGCACATTTTCACTCTCTTTCAGGAATTAGTTTCATCATTGCATGTTTTAAAACCTCTTTTTTTTAGGTTTGAAGTTTTGAAAAATCATTTTAAAGGACATCATTGCCTTGAACATTTATATCAAACTTGTCTTTTAGAATTTCCATCTCACATTAGGGAATTAACAGAAATAAACCCAAAACAAAACAAATACTCAAAAACGACAAAAAAGTAAGAAATAGGTTATCTTGCACATATAGTGCACCGCACTTCAACAGTTTACGACTCCCAGATTGACAATTAATACAACAAAATAGGACACTCTAAATTGACCAAACATTTTGGCGCCGTTTCCGGGGAAGTGTAACCAGGTAGCCAATTTCCTAAAAAAAAAAACACAATTAAAAGAAGGGAAAATTTTATAACTTCTTGAAGTATGCTCTACTCTTGCACTTAGTGTAATCTGGAGGATCAAAAAAGAGAGTTATTGGTTCAATAATTTCTTAAGTATGCTCTCTTCTTGCACCTAGTGTGACCTGGAAGATCAGAAAGAGAATTATTAGCCGAAGTTAAAAATAAAAAAATGACATGCATAGAGCAAGAGATTCTAGGGGAAGGTTTATACCTAGAGCCAAGAGTTCGATTTTCACAACTCCATCTTCTTCAAGGCATAGAAAATATTCACCACCATCTACCCCTAGCCTTAAGATTCCTAGAATTCAAGGAGCAGCTAAATTAGAGGATTCTCCTACACCATCTACCAAATCTCATTTAGAGGAAGAGCCTTTCTTTACTTCTAAAGGAGAGCATATTGTAATTCAAGAAGTAGAATCACCTGAAGAAGAAAAGGAAGAAATACCCTCTCATCCTCCCTTAATAGAAGAACCAGAGGACTCTGAGGACTTTGAAGAAATTATCATGACAAAGGAAGTAGTAGATGGATTTGGAGGTAGAGGTAGAGGTAGAGGAGGAGGAAACAATGGAGGAAGAAATGGAGGAGGAAGAGGTAACAACAGAGGAAATAGGGATGGGGATAACTCATTTGGATTCCCTATAGCCGATGAGGAAACCCATAAAATAATGAAAAACATTTCACCATCTATCCTCCCAAACTTTCATGGGTTGAGAAGTGAGGATCCCAAAACATTTCTATTTGAGTTTGAAGTCTTGTGTCGAACCTATGATTATATGGAAGACTCTCAAAAACTCAAACTGTTTCCTTCAACATTAAAAGGAGCTACTTTGAAATGATTCATGGGATTAGCTACTCAGTCTATTAATAGTTTGAATGATATGAAACAAACATTCTTGGATAGATACTTGGACTATTGCATGCCCACCAATCATAAGGATGAGGTATTCAAGATGATGCAAAAAGAAGATGAAAACTTGGAGGACCTACTTGAAAGATTTCAATACAACTTAAAGAGAGAAAAAATGAGTAATCTAGATGAGGAAACCTTGAAAGCCCTTCTATTGAAAGCTATTAGAGATGAATGGATAAACATTTTAAACATGATGGGAAAGGGAGATATCTCTCAACTTCCACTTCATGACATAGCAAAACTATGTGTCCATCTCTCATGGGGAAAATCTAAAACTGCAAAAGCGCCTAGAGATCCTTCTATGATTAGAACAAACAAATCTGCAACTAGTTCAGTAAGTAGGGTAGAGATTGGCAATATGCTTGATGAGTTCAAAACTGATATTTTAGGGAGCCTTAGTGCACAACTAGGCACCCTTAAAATACAAAACAAGTAGAAAGCAGAAGTTGAAGTTTTGGCCATCTTTTTTCCAAAATGTCGGAAGAAACGTGCTCTAAGGGAATGTCCCTTGGATGCAAAAATTGTAGAAACATTTATGATTTTCTCGGAAAGCCATGAGAGCAAGGATTGTCCTTCAATTTCTGGGCTCAAAGCTGTGTTTCAAGAAGATCCAAATTCAGTGGAATCTCTCTGTTTTGTTATAAGGAGACCATGGCAGGGGCAACAAAATCAAGGGTTCAACAATCCTATCAACTTTCAACCCCCGCCAAACTGGAATCCTTGGCAACAACCTTGGCCCCAATCTCAAAATCCATATCAATCATGGGTTCAAGGTATGCAAAATCCTTATGGGAGATTTGCTCAATTTTATCAATATCCTCCATCTTTTCCAAATCAACAAGCTCCACAACTTCCAAATCAAAACCCACAACTTTCATTACCATTTCCACAACAACAACAAAATTCTCAACTCTTTCTTCCACTCCAACAAAAGGAAAATCAACTACCTTCCTAGCCATTGCCAAATCCCAATAATAAAAATCCTCAAAATGCTTACGTGGTAGAAGGACAACAATTTCCTACCTATATGATTGTTCCTCTCAATGATGTACAACTCAGATCTGGTAG
>APFE031328646.1:0-34794 GCA_000404065.3 Pinus taeda | reverse complement strand
AAGGAGACTGGGCATTGCTATTCGATTCTAAGTTTAAAGACTTTAAAAGAAGATTTTAGACTCATTGGCTTGGGCCATATGAGATTGACAAAGTCTTTAGCAATGGAGTGGTAAGAATCAAGACCATTGATGAATCTCAAACTCCTCTTATTGTGAATGGCCACAGATTAAAGATCTATCATAAGCCACTCTCAAAAGAGGAATTTTTCAAAATGTTTCAAGATAATTCTGCAATAGGGTTGGTGAAGAAGAATCCTTTTTCTCCACCAGCCTAACCTTTGTTCTTTTCTATTAAAAATAAAAATAAAATAAAATTTTGTATAAGCCTGAAAACTAATCACTGATTGGCAGCATTATACAGAAAATGTAGGGTGAAAATCAAGAATTCTTTGACACCCTATATTTTCCAAAAATAAAAAATAAAAAACTCTCTCTCATTTTTCATTCCACTCCACCTCATTTCCATTCCACTCCATCTCATTTCCATTCCACATCACTTCATTTCAACTCCATTTCATTCATTTAATTCCATTAATAAAAGATTTTATGACCATTTTCCATCCAGTCAGTCCATCGTTTATACATCTCATTCAGTTATAAGCTTGTTGGGTCAGTTTCCATAGCCAGTTGGGTTTCTGCAGCCACCACTCTTTTTTTCAAAAAAAATTACAGTTAGATGTTAGTTCAACAATCATGAAATCAAATGGAGGTATGAGGATATATTATGAAGACATAAGGAATTCAAAATCACCAACGAGGAGCAACTGATTGAAGACTAGAGAAAAATGACAAGAATTCCAAGGTATGAACAAAAATTTATTTCAAATGGCATTCTAACACATTTTTGCATAGTTATTAAATCACAAGCCCAACTATATGAAATGATTAAACGTAATCGCCTCTATAACCATTTCATTCCACGACATTCCTCCATAAGCCATGCATTTAATTTCCAACAGTCTTATGATTAATTCCTGGATTTAACTCAAGTTTGGAAATATTCTCACACTCCATTTGTGATTATGGATCGTAGTTGATTTGATTATGGCTTCTTTCAGCTACACAAAATCTACAGCCATTTTATAAACGTACTTGTGCCATTCGAAAACCACCCAATTTTAAATACTTTCAGATGCACTTTCTCCCCCTACTATTCTATTGACCTCACGGCTTCATTTCCATCGTGCTCACATAAGCCTTCACCCCATTTTGTTCTTTTTTCTGCTTCATTCCGTGTACCTATTCTCTGATATCCGCTTACCTTTGTTGGGCTCCTTCACAAACCCTGATCATCTTTGCTAATTCAGAAGAGTTTTAAAGAACAGAAGGAAGGATGGGATGGATGTTGAGGGCAGAACCAGAGGGACCTAAATTTATTGAAGGATATCTGCAAGTGAAAGATATATTGAAGAAGGCCAGGTAGTTATGTTTTATCCAGAAATTCAAAGGCTACCATAGGGAGGTTACAAAGGCCTTTTCAAGGTATTTTGATGGACTAGAGGTGGAAATTGGAGACCTAAAATTCACAGTAACTGAAGCGTCAATAGCAGCTGCCACAGAACTTCCCAGGGAGGTGAACGCTAGTTTAAGAACCAGAGCATTGGTGATGAAGCTTGGATAGTGATCTTACGTGACCTACGTATGGATGTCACCATTTTCAAAAAGGGAATTCCTGTTCATGCTTTAAAAGAAGAGTGGGCTAGCTTATTGTTAGTTATTCAAAAATTTATCACCTGTGAGGGACGTTTTGGAGCAATGTACATGTATCATGCATGTCTGTTAATGAATTTCCTAGACAACCAGATCCTTAATCTGCCATACGTTTTACTAAACAGTTTGAAAAAGATGACTTTAACCAGCCAAAAGCATCTGGGGGATGTAGAACAACATTTGTATCACCATGGTCTCGTAAGCATTTGCCTTAAATCCTCATACTTCAGTTTCAAAGGTAAAATCTATGAGAAAACTCATGGAGTTGCCATGGGAGCTCATTTATCTCCTCTAATTGCCAATTTATATATGGAACATTTCAAAAAAATGGCCCTTAAATCTTTCCCCTTCACCCCTGACGAATGGAAAAGATATGTAGATGATATTTTTGCTAAATGGAGACATGGCTTAGAAAAACTTAATAAATTTTTATCCCACTTAAACAGCCTCTCAGAACACATTAAATTCACTATTGAGACTGAAAAAGATAACCAGCTCCCCTTCCTAGATGTCCTCCTCACCAAGAAAAATGGCAAGCTAAGCCACCAGGTCTTCAGGAAGCAAACTCACACTGACAAATACCTTCACTCTAATTCCCACCACCACTCGAAGCAAAAAGCTGGTGTCATCAAAACCCTAGCTACCAGAGCTTCAAGAATCTCTGACCCTAAACATTTAGACGAAGAACTTAACCATCTCTACAAGGTATTTATAAACAATGGCTATCAAAAAAACGTTATCCAAAAAATAATTAAAGAATCCACATCCAATAGCCAAAAAAGAAAGACTCTAGAAAACCCTAGAATCTCCTTACCCTATAAAAAAGGCACCACAGACAAAATAGCCAGAATTCTCACCAAGAATAACATCATGGTGGCCTTCACACCCCATAACACCATTAAAAACATGCTATATTTTGCCAAGGACCTAATAGATGCAAAAAATCACAAAGGAGTATACTCAATTCCTTGCTCATATGGCAAAATATATATAGGAGAAATAGGGAGATCATTTGGCATTAGGTTAAAAGAACATATTAATGATATTTCAAAAAATAGGTCAGAAAAATCAGGTCTAGCTGAGCATGCATGTTCTTCCTCACATTATATCTGCATAGAACAAGCAAGATTAATTCACAAAGAAGACCATTATTTAAAAAGAAGGGTGAAGGAAGCTATTGAAATTGAAAAAACCTCCAATAACATGAATAGAGATGACGGTCTTAAATTAAGTAACACGTGGAAACCCCTATTAAATAAAATTAAAAAGCACTAATCAATGATTTACACACATTCATTAAAAAAAAAATAATAAATTAAAATAAATAAATATTAATATAATAAATATACAAAATTAATAACAATAAATATTATATCTATATATATAATAATAATATATATATATTATTATATATAATGAAACAATAATTAAATAAAATATATAATAATCATAACATTAATTAATAATAACATTATATATATATAATATAATAATATATACACATATATGGTAACAAATAAATAATCAAATAAAATAAATCCAAATGTTTAAATAATAATAACAAATATTAAATAAAATAAATAGAATATAATTAGTATTAATTAATTATATTAATCCAAATAATAATAATATATTATTATTAATATTTCATATTAATATATACATATTTATATATAATAATATCTACAATATATATATTTATATATTAATAACATAATAATAATAATATTAGATATATATAGGTAGTAAATAAATAAAAATTAAGTAATAAAATAAATTTAGATAAATAAATAATAATAACAAATAATGAATTAAATTAATACTTATTTAAGTAAATAATAAAAATTATTATTAATTAAATTAATCATTTTTGTAAGCCAAAAAAAAAAAATCATTAACTATTAATAAGGCTCTGAAATTCGCTCTCTCTTCTCAAATACAAATCTCATTGCCCTGATGATGGACTCACCAAGCTAGTCTGAAACGTTGGTTTCATAACTGCTCACATGTTTTTCCACAAATCAAATAAAATTCTCAGGATGTTAGCAACACCAAGAAAGAGAGGAAGAGGGCTGGATGTATTGGCAGAAGCTTCATAACGTATGAATTGAAGGGGAGATAGTCAAAATTTTGGTTGCACGAGGACATGCAACACCTTCACAGCGGGGGTATGTTGAGTCCCAAACTTGCATCTTTCCTACACATTTTTCAAGCTTCTTCCAAGTCATCTGAACCTTTTAAGTCATCAGTATCATTGCATATAGTTAAAAAACGGCATTTAAAGTAGTTTCTTGACTATTTGTTTGTGTTTCCATTTGAACTAGATTTTTGTTTATAAGCTGCGGAATCTTGTCACTTTCCGCAGCCAGCCCAAATTTCCGCAGCTCTTTTGTCAAAGTCCATATTGCAGGTGTCTTCACACAAATCGAGCCACATGGGTAAGTTGCAAACGACATGGACATGGATCAAGTCCTATTGGATTAGTCAAATTCATCAGAAGAGGCCATAGACAATGGTGGGCAAAGCGGTGGTCAACTTAAGAGTCCTATGGTGATAAAACTCTGTTTTTCACCACATGAACCTTTGTGTGGTTGTTCCCAAATCTCAGGGGACAAATTAACACCTGTGGACTGCTCCATGAAGCGGATCCAATAGCCACCCTCCAAAGATTGAATCTTCACAGTAGCCATAATGTTAAATTTCGGGACGTAGTTATTTATGTGTCTTTTATTAGCGCAGAGTGTAGGAAAGTAGTTATGTCATCCTCTATTATAAATAATGCGTTCTCATATGTATATTAGTTAGTTTTTGTAATGTAATTTTTATTGTTAACAAGCCCATTATGCTCTGAATTTATCTCTGTGTTATGACTGCATTTTAATACATGAGAAGACTCTGTTTCTGAGCTCAATTTGTGGTTGATCGTTGACTGTCCGAGGATTGTGCAAAGGGCTCCTATACAGGCTGAGGTCTTGTTCATTACTATATAGTTTCATGCTTTATTTCTTTATGTTCCTTATGCCATAATCATTCACTTGTATATATATTACATTTCTTATGGCATTAATGTTTGATAGTTGTCCATAGCTTTTCACGCTTTATATGTTGTTAACTAATCAATGCCTTATAATAGGCAGCCCGGGAATTTGCACATATTTTTCTAATGACTAGTGGCATGGAATTATTCTTGTCCTTCTGCTGACTCATTTCCTTTAGTTTTTAGTTCCAGCACTGTGTTATTTATTTCAGTTTTGCTCATTTACTCTTCTGTAAGATAGATATTAAATTACTCATGTCATTTTCAATTACCTCCTAAAGCGAGAGCGAGTCGAATGGTGAGGGATTGAAGTATGAATGCATAGTTTGATATTAGTTTATTTTTTTGCAATTTAGTCATTAAATTGCTCATGTCATTTTCAATTACCCCCTAAAACCAGAGCGAGTCGAATGGTGAGGGTTAGAATATGAGTTTATGTAATGTGATTTTAGTTTACTTTGCTTGCAATTTTTGGATTTCTTTGAGTTCAGTTTTTCTTATATTTTTACGGCAACAAGGATATTGGGTTTCATGGTCACTAGCTCACTATTGTTTAATTAGATTAGTGGCACATTTTCACTCTCTTTCAGGAATTAGTTTCATCATTGCATGTTTTAAAACCTTTTTTTTTAAGTTTGAAGTTTTGAAAAATCATTTTAAAGGACATCATTCCCTTGAACATTTATATCATACTTGTCTTTTAGAATTTCCATCTCACATTAGGGAATTAACAAAAATAAACCCAAAACAAAACAAAAACTCAAAAACAACAAGAAAGTAAGAAATAGGTTATCATGCACATATAGTGTGCCGCACTTCAACAGTTTACGACTCCCGGATTGACAATTAATACAACAATTTAGGACACTCTAAATTGACCAAGCAGTAGCCACAACATATCTTCTCAGACATAAGCTACCATCGCCCTAGCCGGTTTATTTCCATTACTATTTTATAGCATATTTTAGTATTTTACATTAATGAAATGAAGTATTATTTCCGCTGCATATCTATGTTTATGGTTATCTCTGTAATTTGTTGTGTTCATGTTTAAATCCAAATTAGTGGTATCAGAGCGGTCTACTTTTTCTCTATTTTTCTTTGCATGTCCCCAACGAAGTTGGGATGTAAGGAGTTAGGGCTTGAACTGGTCGAACCTTTGCAAGGGCAGCCTCATAAATCTTGATGACCTGCCATGGCAGATGAGAAGAAAGATGAGGGGGGCAGGAGATCCTATCAAAATCTTGCTCAAAGAAGCCCTCGAGCAACAAAGGAACACGGTGATGGACAACTCTTCCCAGATCCTTCAGTAGCTACCCAGACGCGATGCATCAACTCCCAGCAGCTACTATGGAAACATCACACCCTTTAAGGTACAAGTTAATTTTTAAATCCCCATATTCGAGGGTCAGATAGATGCAAATGCCATAGATAAATGGTTAAATCTGATAGAGGATTATTTTTCTATTCATGAATTTTCGAGTGGGGAAAATATTATTTTCTCTCTTCTCAAAGTAGCCCCCCACGTTAAGGACTAGTGGGAAACCTACTATGAGCAGAAAGATGAAAATACTAGCTCACTATTTTCAGCCACACCCACCTGTAATTCATTCTGGGATGCCATGAAGGAGCAGTACTACCCTGTTGGAAGCTATGAGGATCAATACGTAAAGTGGACCACGCTGCAGGAGGGGAGGGACCAAGACATGTCGGAGTTCACAAATCTTTTCCATACCCTTCACACAAAGTTGGGTATTAAGGATTTGGTGCAGCATTTGATACTCAAATATCGTGGCTACCTACACAAGTACATCCAGGAAGAAATAGAATTCCTGAACATCTCCTCTCTCGGCAAGACATATCGATATGCTGTCAAGATCAAGCAGAAGTTTAAACAGGAATGCAACAAATTATAGAGATAACCATAAACAAAGATATGCAGCAGAAATAATACTTCATTTCCTTAATGTAAAATACTAAAATATTCTTACAAATAGTAATGGAAATAAACCAGCAAGGGTAATGGTAGCTTATCTCTAAGAAGAGATATGGTGGCTACATGCCTCTGAACTATGTTACAATGAGGCTCAAAGGCCTATTTACTATTGAGAAACAATGGAAAACCCTTCACATCCCAAAACCTAACCCTAGAAGATGAAACGCCAAATTGTGGGCCTCGTTTGGGTAAATTGGTACATCAATTTCCCAGGGTCATAACATTGGCATATGATCTCTGTTTGACCCATACAATAGCTCATTAGAAAGATTTATCTAAGCACTACCACTTTAACAAGGGCAACATCAGTCCATGGTCCCATGTTGCCTCCAGATTTCCCAAAAAACGTCGTTTACGGCCTCAAAACAGCTCTGGAAGTCTAGGACCTGAAAAACTGCTAAAAATAGTAAATTGTGATACAATTTAGGAAACTGAAAATGCTGAGAGAAATAATGGTGGGGGTCTAGGTGGACTTGCAGGATGTTAAGAAGTACATCAGATCATGTACTACTTACGCCATCGCCAAATCAACGATCAAGAAGCAAGGCCTCTATACCCCGTTGCCTACCCCTAATCGACCTTGGGAATCCATCTCCATGGATTACATGTCAGGCCTTCCTTCCACTAACCATGGAAATGACTTTTTTTTTGTGGTCATTGACACGTTCTCGAAGATGGCCATTATGGCGGCCTGCAAGAAGAATATCACAACAGAAGCCACTGCTAAAATCTTCTTTGAATGAGTGAGGGTGCACTTTGGGATCCTACAGTCTATCATCTCAGATCCAAATAGTTGGTTCCTTAGTACATTTTGGTCCAGTCTCTGGTCAATGCTGGACACCAAACTAACTAAGTCTACATCCTTCCATCCTCGAACTGGTGGCTAGATAGAGGTTGTCAATAGGATGATTATACACATTTTGCGCATGTACAACTCAATGCATCCATGCACATGGGATGAGAGCCTCCCCTATGTTCAGCACAGCTACAACCGAGCTCTGCACATCTCGACTGGACACAGCCCTTTTTAGGTGGGCTTGGGATTCCAGCCGCTATGCCCCATTGATGTGGTCATGCCACTTGTAGCTACTCACACAGATTAGGCTCATGTCTAGTTCGAAACAGACAAGGAAACTAGCTTCATTGAGCACATCCAACATATTCACCAGTAGGTCCATGACATTTGGAAGAAATCAAATGCCAAGTACAAGTAGCAACATGATCAACAATGGGTGCCACACAAGTTTCAAATGGGTGGCAAAGCATGGTTGCATTTGCAAAAGGAATGCCTTACTCGAGCCTATTGGAAATTGAGACCATTCTGATATGGTCCTTACATCATTACTAAGGTTGTGGGAGACAATGCATTTGAGCTTAGCATACCCCCATTCCTTGGCCTCACCCAGTTTTCAATGTGGACCACCTTCGGCCATACTTTCCACCATTACTAGACACATCCGACATTGCAGAACAACTTACACCCACAAAATTAAATCCAGATTGCATGGAACAAGCTGCAACTGATCGGATTGTGGACATACAGATCAAGAACACTCACCAACAGAATATCCAATTGTATCGAGTTGTCAAATCAAGCCAACTTCTTCACCAGCGCAACTGGCTCACTAGGGACCAAGTTCAGTAGAAGTTTTCTCATCTCATGGAGGAACTCAATGCAATGGGGACCTTTGCTTCCTAACGGGGGGAATGATCCAGGGAGATATTGGTGGCCACCTACCAAGTCTACCTAGACCCCCACCATTGTTTCTCTCAGCATTTTCAGTTTCCTAAATTGTGGCACAGTTTACTATTTTTATCAGTTTTTCGGGTCCTGGACTTCCGGAGCCATTTTGAGGCCCTAAACAACGTTTTTTTTGGAAATATGGGGGCAACATGGGACTGTGGACTAACGTTACCCTTCCTAGAGTGGTAGTGCTCAGATATATCTTTCTAACAAGCTATTGTATGCATCAAATGGATATCGTATTCCAAAGTTACGACTCCGAGAAATTGATGTACCAATTTACCCAAACGGGGCCCACAATTTGGCGTTTCATCTTCTAGGGTTAGGTTTTGGGATGTGAATGGTGTTAAATTATTTCTCAACAATAAATAGGCCTTTGAGCCTCATTGTAACATAGTTCAGGGGCATGTAGCCACCACATCTCTTCTCATAGATAACCTACCATCGCCCTAGCTGGTTTATTTTCGTTACTCTTTGTAAGAATATTTCAGTATTTTACATTAATGAAATGAAGTATTATTTTTGATGCATATCTGTGTTTATGGTTATCTCTGTAATTTGTTGCGTTCCTATTTAAATCTAGATCAGGACTTCCGCTATATCCCCATCCTAGTGTGAAAGAACCTAGAACAAAAATGGTATGATCTCCGATACCTTGCGATGGATGATGCCATAGCAACAGTCCTTGATCATTGGCTAGCCAAGTGGCGCACAACCTTAGATTTGTCATTCGGACCTAGCAATTTCACATGAAATTAGAAGGAGGAAGAGGCCAAGTTGAAAATGCAGTAGTTGGCTAAAAAAAGGAAAAAGGAGACTAAAGAAAAAGTAAGAGCACAAGTAAAGCGCACTGTGAAGGAACAGGAGGAAGAGCACAACTCTAACATAAATCATAAGTCTTCTTCATTGCAGAGGGAGGAAGAGGAGAAATTTGAACATGGTGGTGGAGAACAAGAGGGCACCCCCTTCTTGGTGAAGCAGAATCTGAAGCATGAGAAAGAAGGGCCACGGATGAAGAGCAAGGCTACTAAGTCATCACTTGACTTGAACACCTTAATAGAAGGTGACTTAGATGACATTGGTGATAAGGTCAAGGATGCTACTATGGAACTACTCTAGTAATTTGAGTACCAACATAAGAAATCCTTGGTGGCCATTCATATAGGTTTGTGTGAGCTAAAGATTCAAACTACACAACTATATGCCGGTGTCAGGCAGAGCAGCGATGTCGACTAGTTTGGTGTCAGGGACCACAGGAATGGCAGATATGGTTCGCTCCTTCGATCCTCAGGGAGTCGTACTACCTGATGGAGCCCTAAGTGCAGAGACAGAGGCTAATAGGGTTTCTTTAAAGAACATTTGTCTCAACTTGGCTGCACTCCCAAGTGAATTCCTTCACACGCTGCAAGTAGGTGTGGTCATGAGGATGAGGGCCAGAGAACACCACGCGCCAAGTGTGATCAGTGAGGAGAATGTTAACAATGAACAATTCACTAGTACAAAATGGCTAATTAGTTACTAAAACAACTACTAAAATTTGCATATAAACAACCGTTTTTCAGTCGGTGACTAACAGTAGCTAATTTATAGTATCTTATAACACGACAAACTTTTAGTTGCTTTCTACTTAGTCATTAATTGGTTCTCTCAATTTTATCGTCTAGTAGTATATTTAGTCATAAATTTGATCATTAATTTAGTCATTAATTTCCATAATTAATGACCAAATATACAACAAAATATAATTCTATATGATCATCAAAGAAAACCAATTAATGACGAAAAAAATATGACCAAAATATTGGTTGTGTTATAAGATATTGTAAATTAGCTACTAATAGTCATATATATGCAAACTTTAGTCGTCGTTTGAAACCAATTAATGACCAAACAAATATGACTAAATTTTTTTCGTGTTATAAGATACTGTAAATTAGCTACTAATAGTTTTATATATGCAAAATTTAGTTGTCATTTGTAATCACAAATTAATCATCTATAGTAGTCATTTATATTTTTTTCTAGTTTCATATTCATTATATAAACGACTAATTTAGTAATTTATATTCATTTAATTTATTTTCATTAATAATCATTATAAATTACTAATTTAGTTGTATGTTCATTTTATTTGTGTTCATCATTAATCAATAGAAACTAATAATTTAGTAATTTTAGACTCATTTTGTGTGTTCATTATTAATCAAAATAAACTAATTAGTATGATTTCACAACTAAATTAAAAAAATGTCATACAATGTGCACCACTACATCTAATAAGAAAATGAAAAGTTACATATGTTAATTAAAATACTAAACAATTTCAAGTGCTACTCGTGAAAGGAGATTTTGGGGTAAGGCCAATTTCCCCTTTCATTTAGAAAATTTGATCCTGAGGCATGTGGGTTATGGGCCCACAAACCTATTGGAAGCATTTAAATAGCACTTTACCCTTAAAGCCAGGACCATACAATTATATCAGATTTACCTTTAAAAATGGGGACCACATCACTTTAACGCAATACAAAAGAATACATGGGAAACACCCGACCAAGCATTGAACCAGACTTCAAAAACATTACACTCGTAACCATAATTATTAGCGGGTCTAGTGTCGGTCCATCGCCTTCCCGCTATCCTTCATTATCTCCGATCTTCGATTGGTTGATCTTCACCATCCATTACTTTTCCGGATCTAATGGTCAATATTCACTCTAAATTTTCAAGCTGGCGTGTCAATCCTTCACTATCAGTCTAAGCTTAGTGGATCCAATGATCCACAACGATTTCGAGTGGACAAGTAGCACAAGGATTAACCACCGAAAAAAGTGGTTTTCTCTATCTCCTCCACTGCTATGTGTCCTCCATTGAATGGAATATGGTGCTCACCCTTCAATACTACTTATGGGTTTAAGGCCGCCCAAAAATCCATTTACGACATTTGAAAACTACTTCAGCTGCATAATTCCCTCACATCTTTGCCATGTGATGACTATTGATTTATAAGATCCAATTGATCTCATGCATCATTTATCAAACCTCCTCTTGGACTTAATCTCTCTTTCTATTGATGGATTTACACCTCTCTCAGGTTTTCCTCTGCCACAATCTTTTTAACACATGACACAACTCCATAGTTGTTAACTCATTTATCAATGGATCATCATCGATCATTGTAGTGATCGTTGGTCAATCAGTAATCTACTAACACTAGATTCAAACCATAATCGAATATAGGCACAAATAACACATAAAGGAATTATTACATAACCACACACAAAAATCCACACAAAACGCATCTATTCATTATAGACAGTACGATTACAACCTAAGGTATCTTAGCCTTAGTCACAATTCTCCTCTCGACTACATTTTTCTCACTTGGCTTACAAATATCTATCTGTTTCTCTATCTCTCTCTATCTCCTATTGAACACGCAGGTTCATCATATATATGTATATATTATATATATATAATAAAAGAAACATTGGATGGGATCACTATGAATGACCCGATCACATCCTTTCCTCAAATCTCTCAACTAGTCGCATACATGGAAGATTACATTTAAATCAAGTCTTCTCGAGACTTATCCATTCCAGAATTTAAGTTGTGTTTTAAACAGATTTGTCCCCTGTTCAGCTTTGATGGTCCACGTCCTCTTTGCTCCACTATGGATTCCTCGTTTAATTAAGAGTGTCGGATGCTCATGCATTAGACTCATGAGGCACAAAAATTTATGACCTCCTGGTCATATGCTTATCCTTATCCCTTAGCAACTCTACCCACTTCTCAATGGAATTGCATTCATGATTTTTTGTGAGATGTAACCGACCTTTGTAGTAACAGTCTTCCTCTGCTACACGATACCTCACTAAGCATTCTCCTGAGTGTGTCTTTTGGCATCCTTCTAGTTCTCTCTTCTTTGGAACCATTTGAGCACTCCACACTCTAGGTTACTATAATCTTTTCACCTCCTTATGTTGTCACCTGCATATCAATGTTACTCAAGCCAAAGATCATTCTCAAGATTTCAAAAGCTTGCTTCTTAGTTTTCTTTTGAGAATACTCTTATCCTCTTTTTCCAACCTCCAATTGGATTCTTCAGGTTCACATTGCAGTGAATCTCCACTTTCCTCAAGGAACGACATCACGATTTTTTCGTTATGCTGCTATCTATGCAAAAATACAAAAACCACATATTTTCCATTATTCAAATCAAAACAAAACATGTCATCTCACCTTCAAGATCTTTGCATGATCTTGTTCCACCATTCCACTTGTACTTTAAAAGGATTGTCCTATGTTACTTGCATCTGCAAGTTCTACTACACATCACCTATATGTTTTTACTATTTGTCATATTAGAATCTAATCCCCTCTGCCTGCATAAACATCTTTACACATAGCTCTATTCTAAATTATTTTACATAGAAATTCTTTGTTCTATTTAACACCAATTGTTTTAATTACAATTCTGCTCTGATACCAAATGATGAAAGGAGATTTTGGGGTAAGGCCAATTTTCCCTTTCATTTAGAAAATTCGATCCTGAAGCATGTGGGTTATGGGTCCGCAAGCCTATCAGAAGTGTTTAAATAGCGCTTTGGCAATAAGGCCAAGACCATACACTTATATCATATTTACCTTTAAAAATAAGGACCACATCACCTTAATGCAATATAAAAGAATACACGTGAAACACTTCACCAATCGTTAAACCTAACTTCAGAAACATTACACCTGCAACCATAATTATCAGCGGGTCTGCTCTCGGTCCATCGCTTTCCCGTTGTCCTTTGTTATCTCTGATATCTAATCGGTTGATCTCTGTCGTCCATTACTTTTCTGGATCCAACGGTCAATATTCACTCTGAATATTGAAACTAGTGCATCAATCCTTCACTATCGATCTGAGCTTAGTTGATCTGACAATCAACAACGATTTCGGGTGGATAAGTAGCAATAGGATTAACTACTTAAAAAAGTGGTTTTCTCTATCTCCTTCGCTGTTGTGTGTCCTTCACTAAATGGAATCGGGTGCTCACCCTTCAATAACGCTTATGGTTTTGAGGTTGCCCGAAAATCCATTTACCACCTTTGAAAAATGCTTCCGCTACGTAATGCCCTCACATCCCTACCATGCGATGACCATTGATTATAAGATCTAACAGATCTCATGCATCATTTCTCCAACCTCCTCTTGGACTTGATCTCTCTTGTGATTAACGGACGCCTTTCTTAGGGTTTCCTCTGCCACACTCTATTTAACACAGGACACAACTCCATAATGGTGAACTCATTTATCAATGGATCATCGTCGATCCTCGTAGTGATTGATGGTCGATCACTAATCTACTAACACTGGATTCAAACCATCATTGCATATGGACATAGATAACAAATAAAGGCATTATTATATAAACACACATAGAAATCCACACAAAACACATCTATTCATTACACAGAGTAAAATTACAACCTAAGGCATTTCAACCTTATTCACAATTTTCCTCTTGACTACATTTTGGTCACTTGGCTTACAAATCTCTATCTATTTCTCTATCTCTCTCTATCTCCTATTGAACACATAGGTTCATCATATATATATATATATATATTATTATAATATAATATATTTAAGGAAACATTGGATCAGATCACTGTGAAGGATCAAATCACATCCTTTCCTCAAATCTCTCAACTAATTACATACATGGAAAATTACATTTAAATCAAGTATTCTCGAGACTTATCCATTCCATCATTTAAGCTCTGTTTTAAACAGATTTGTTCCCTGTTCAACTTCGATGGTTCACGTTGTCCTTGATCCACCTCCTGGTCATATGCTTCTCCTTATCCCTTAGCAATTCTACACACTTCTTAGTGGAACTACCTTCATGATATTCTATGAGCTGTAACCAACCTCCATAGTAACAATCTTCCTCTACTACACAGTACCTCATAAAGCTTTCTCCTAAGCTTAGTCTTTTGGCATCCCTCTGGTTCTCTCTTCTTTGGAACCAATTGAGCACTCGTCACTCTAGGTTGCTGCAATCTTCTCACCTCCTTATGTTGTCACCTGTATATCAATGTTACTCAATCCAAAGATCATTCCCAAGCTTTCGAAATCTTGCTTTTTAGTTTCCTTTTGAGGATACTCTTATCCTCTTTGTCCAACCTTAAATTGGATTCTTCAAGTTCACATTGGAGTGAATCTCCACTTTCCTCAAGGAAAAACATCATGATGTTTTCCTTATGGTACTACCTGTGCAACAATATAAAGACCACATATTCTCCAGTATTCAAATCAAAACAAAACATGTCATCTCACCTACAAGATCTCTGCATGATCTTGTTCCGCCATTCCACCTCTACTTTAAAAGGATTGTCCTCTATTCCTTGCATATGCAAGTTCTTCTACACATCACCTCTATGTGTTTATTTTTTTTTTAATTAGAATCTGATCTCCTCTGCTTGTATAAACATATTTACACATAGCTATGTTCTAAATTCTTTTACATATAATTTGTTTGTTTGGTTTAACACCAATTGTTTCAATTATAATTCTTCTCTGACACCAACTGATGAAAGGAGGTTTTGGGCTAAGGACAATTTCCCCTTTAATTTATAAAATTAAATCCTCTGGCCTATGGGTTATGGACCCACAAACATATCAGAAGCATTTAAATAACACTTTTGCCTTGTGGTCGGGACCATACACTTATATCAAATTTACCTTTAAAAATCGGGACCACATAACTTTAACGCAATACAAAATAATACACAGGAAACACTTGACCGAGCGTTAAACTGGACTTAAAAAACATTACACCCACACCATAATTATCAGTGGGTCCACTCTTAGTCCTTCGTCTTCCTGCTTTCCTTCGTTATCTCTGATCTCTAATCGGTTGATCTCAGCCATCCATTACTTTTTCGGATGCAACGATCAATATTCACACTGAATATTCAAACTGGCACATCAATCCTTCACCATCGATCTCAAATTAGTGGATTCGATGATCCACAAAGATTCCGGGTGGAGAAGTAGCATGAGGATTAACCACTCGAAAAAGTTGTTTTCTCTATCTCTTCCACCACTACGTGTCCTTCATTGAATGGAATCAGGTGCTCACCCTTCAATACCACTTATGGTTTCGAGGCCGCCCAAAAATCCATTTACCACTTTTGAAAACTACTTCCACTGTGTAACACCCTCACATCTCTGCCATACGATGATCATCAATTTATAAGATCCAACTAATCTCATGCATCATTTCTCCAACCTCCTCTTGGACTTGATCTCTCCTGCTATTGATGGATTTACGCCTTTCTCAGGTTTTCCTCTGCCACAATCTGTTTAACACATGACACAACTCCATAATGGTTAACTCATTTATCAATGGATTGCCATCGATCCTTGTAGTGATTGATGGTCGATTAGTAATCTACTAACACTGGATTCAAACCATCATCACATATAGACACAGATAACACATAAAGGCATTATTTCATAAACACACACAAAAATCCACACAAAATGCATATATTCATTATACACAGTACGATTACAACCTAAGGCATTTTAGCCTTAGTCACAGTTCTCCTCTCGACTACATTTGTGTCACTCAGCTTAGAAATCTCTATCTATTACTCTATTTCTCTCTATCTCCTATTGAACACGCAGTTTCATCATATATATATATATATATATAATAATATATATAATAAATATATATATATATATATAAGGAAACATTAGATCAGATCACTGTGAAGGATTCAATCACATCCTTTCCTCGAATCTCTCAACTAATCACATACATGGCAGATTACATTTAAATCAAGTCTTCTCAAGATTTATTCATTCCATCATTTAAGCTCTATTTTAAATAGATTTGTCCCCGATTCAACTTTGATGGTCCACGTCCTCCCTACTCCACTTTGGATTCCTCATTTAATTAATAGCATCGAATGCTCCTGCATAAGCTACCATGAATAATTTCAACCACATAAATTATATTATATGAAATGTTAAGTATTGCAATATGAGTTTCTATCTTAACATTGATTGGACAAAAATTTATACATGAAATGTTGTTTCATCACTATAAAAATTTATCATTGTATTACCAAGCCATTGCATGTGAATTTGCCAACTCTGAAGACTTAAACATCAATATCTATTTGTGTGCCTTATCTGGGATATTGGATTTAAGGGTATCACTAGACCGATTCTCTTCTCTCTCTTTTTTCATTTTTCGTTCTACTGTTAGTGGTATCTTCTTTCTTCAAATCTTGTTCCTTACCATCAATGATGACCTCATTTTCTGAAAAATAAATAAATAGATAAGATACAATGTATAGTGTAAGACACGAAAGATGCTAAACACTAGAACATAAACTAATGTAGACTATAAAATATTTATATGACATATACCTCAACATCAACAATGTTAAAGCCATTCTTCACCGTAAAAGAAAGAAAATCGAACAAGTTTTTTTCAGTTGAGCAATAGTGGCCACTATGTGACCAGATGACCTGTATAAACAAATAAACATCACCATAGAAAAATACACCTTAGTAACTTAGTATTTAACCTTCAAGTAAATATTAGGCACAATCATGCCAACTAAGTTACATGCTAAAAATCTCAAGCAGTAAATAACTTGTGAAAATGGCTAATTTCAGTTGTGATGTCAAATCCTTGTTGTTTTACTCGCAACAACATTTTGTTTTCTAACACATGAACTTTGTCAAACATATAAACAACATGTGCTCAAATAAAAACATGAAAGTAAAATTTTCTAATAGTCATGAAAATATTTCAACACAAAAGAGTTAAAAGGATTTCAATCAATATTGTGTAATACTAATTTCATCTTCAAGCTTTGGTTGTTGTTTAAATGAAGATGATACAAAGTATTTTTAATGTCATAGTTAAAATACAAAGCAAAATCAAAATAAACGTTCAAAATACAATCACACAATAAAGAGGGGATATCATGGAATGGACATTGCAATTATAAAAAAATTATTTACCTATCCATCAATGTCTTATTAGGCATTATAAAACATTTGCTTGCACAAAATAACCATGCGATGAAATAATCACAACCTTAAAAACCACAGGAATACCTACTAGAAAAAATTCCAAAGTCGATGGCTCAAGTTCTTGAAGGATCTCCTATAGCAAATGAATCATATCCAATACATGATATACATTATCTCCCCATCCTTTTTCCAATCACATTTCATGTAACCTACCCACACCAGAATCAAGTAACAATCAAATGAAGGCATGGACTTTTTTTTTTATCTTTTGTATCTATAAAATTTGAATCTAATTTTTTTTGGGACATATTAATTCGTATTTAAAGCCTTCCATTCATGAGAATTTATCAACCAAGTAGGACATGAAAAAGATTGACCTCAATGAGGTCCTCTAGTAATTTCTACAATATCAATATTTGTATTGTTGTGATATCTTGGATAGAAAAAAGAAAATATATGCAAAAGAAAAATCCATATATTACTTATGTTCACACTCTATATATGGTGTATTCTTAAGTAGATTTTTAAGATGTCCCTCTGCCTTTACCAAAGCAAATTATAGCTTGGTCAAACTCTATATCCTTTCATTTAACATCAATTTTTGCAAGTTAAATGTCACACCTTACTCTTTCCCCTTTCTCAACATGCTACATATGATAAATTTAATGTCACATAAAAGCAAGAGGAAACCCTTTTCTAACCAAAACAAACACATAAACAGTGCCTCGAATAAAACTTCACACCTCAAAAATTACTTCTCCATGTGCTTAGACTAAAGGTAATATTCTTTGAATCTTGTTTAGGTCATATTTAACAGGATATTTGTATGTTTACCATGATGTCAGTTTGGTGCTAAAAGAAATATATAAATCTAGGTTATTATCAATGAAATTCAAGTATACTTCAGAAAAGTAATGTCATTGCAAGGTATAGAGAGAGAAACATCTTCATAATTAGGATTCTCCATTTTTCTTTGACTTGGATTGAGTTTATATTTGAATATATAGTTTTCTCTAAGGAATTGAAATAGAAAGATGAGAATCAAAATAGCCCTATGATTTTTTAATCAATTCATATTATATATCTCTAAAACAACCCGGTCATCCTTCTCTATTATTTGATAGAGATTTATTGTACATAAAATAATAATGAATTAATTATCAAACATAATGATGTAATATATTAACCAAGGAAAGAAAAATGACATAGTTATGGTATTTGTCTTCTTGAAAAAAATCAAATGTAAAACCCACTCAACTCAATCTTGACATGACATAGGATTAATGAACTAGTGCAATAGAAGCATGTTAAATTAGAAACAGGGGATGATAAAAATGAATAATGAAACATTATTTCCTACCACATAATTGGCATGCATAATTTTCCACAGAATCCATTAAAAAAATGAGAACTTATGGTAAAAGAACATATCATTAGTCTTTTGTACCTTCTTTAACACATGTAGCCTAGGGAGGTAGAGGAGACCAAATGTAGCAGGATTCCAATTGTGTGGGATATAAAAACAAAAATGTGGGAAAACACGCCTGCTAATTCATGAAATATCACTCTAAATAATAGAACACATTGAATATAATAATGATGAAAAGAAAGCATGTATGAAGATTAAGCACGTTTAACTTGGATTGAGATTCAGATTCTCCACATTTTATAATTTTATGAAAGCAATCAAGAATATCTTGGGTGTATAGCTAAAAGACTACAATTTGTCCCTTCTAGAAATTACTTGAAAACTTATATAGTCAAAAGGTGTTTCAAATCCAAATCTCAACACTATACATGTATCTTTGATTTCTCCAATTTGGTATACATTTATTTTTATTGGCCTGCATACAATCAATATTTAGGTGTTTTATGATTCCATAGGAATTGAACCATCCTAAATGTAGGCTAAATTTTGACTTTTTAAAGCAATCCCTCCCTCAAATTTTTGTAATATGATTTGTTTCATGCTTGTGAAAAAAATATGCAGCTTGCATTGCAAGCAATAACTCTTATAGCCATATTTCCACAACAATATTGTTCATCAAATCGTAATACATCTATGTTCCTGCACTCATGTGATTAAATCTGAACATATGCATGAGCATGAGAAAGCCTCAACTACAATTTACGCTGATAGTAGGGCGAAGACAATGTATAAGGAATGCGCCTTAATAGAGGGCCAAAGAGATGAATTTGAGGAAATGCTTTTTGATATAACCTTGGAGAGAAATCAGATAAAATAAGCAATGGGGTTTGCTCTAAACAATTCTAATGTAACTTGCAAGATAGTTGAGGTACTTACAGAGTCTGAATCTAAAGGAGATGCCTATTCCAACTAAAGTTGAAAAGTTCTTATTTGTTTCTGATATTCTTCACAATATTAGTGCTCCTATGAAAAATTATTCTGCATATAGGACAAATTTTGAAGCATCATTTCCTGATATTGTGGAAAGCGTTAATGAGTTATACTGAAACATCACTAGTTGAACTATTGCAGAAGCCTTTAGGAAGAGATTGATGAAATCTCTCCAGGTTTGGTCAGACTGGTTTCTCTTTTTAGATGCTTATGTGAATGGACTAAGAGATACCTTTCTTGGATATTGAAATTCAGGTTCCCCTCCTTTTCATTGAATCTGTGGAGTACCCAACACAGTGCCACTGGATTCCAATAGTTACCTAATACAAAATCAAATAGTAACTTAAGTCATGAAAGTTCATGATGTAATGTCTATCATGATACTCTCAACAATGATGAATGAAACATGACTCCTCCTTAACATGGATTTTGTGGTATTTATACAACTGCAATGCCCCCTTAATAGGGGCACCAGTGTATAGAAGTTATGAACATTACCACAACCCTGTGTGGCCTTTACCTACCTACTAGAATATCATAAAATGGGATCACACATCAAACATCAAAATTTTAACGCAGAAAAATTGACATAACATACCAAGCACAAGATTAAATATTGAATATATTAATATATTGAGAGTACTAAACCAGATTGTCTTTAGGAATCTAGAGATGATTTTTTCCCAATAACTGAAGATAATTAGACCAGAAGAAACTTCAACAAATCTGAAAATGGCATACTTTTTGTGTGTGAACTAGTTAAGCCATGTTACGATGCCTATTTTTTCTTGTATTTAAGTATGTTTAGGTGATATAATTTAAAGCTTTATTTTTTAATAGAATCAAGCTAAATATGAAAAACTAAATATACATTGTAAATTGATGACTTTTTTTAGAAACTTGGCAAGTTTAAGTAAGATATATTTAAACAACAATCTGTTGAACAAATCCACTAGTTGGAGATTGTGTAATGATATATTGGGTTCCCAAAAAATCACCAACTTGTCATTATATAAAACCAAACTTCAAAGGGAAATTCCCTCATTTTTGGGGAGTTTGGGAAGCTTATAGGTTCTCAGTCTTCCCTATAATTATCTGTTATCTAGGGGCACTATTCCTAGTAATCTCAGTGACACAAATTTGTAAGTATTCATTGCTAATTTTTAGTAGCGCACCTCGTAGTCCAGTTTTGGTCTAGATGTGCTGGTAGGTATTATAACCCTGACTTAGGTCTGGTTGCATTCCAATAATTTTCATGGCGAATCCTTGAGGGATTTGTTAATGTCGAGGGATTTCAGGAGGTTATGTGCAACATTTGGCAATTTTTCATAACCCTTGTAGAGCTTACTAGAGTATCTATTAGTAACTACAACAGAGCTAAGATCTTGTTCCATTTGCTAGTAGTGAATTTTAGAGTTACAAAAGAATAACATTGGCTTTGTTTTTGGATTCTTTTTCTTGGGTCTAATTTGTAGTGCTCTCACGAGGGTATTTATTAGTAACAACACCTGACCCAGGTTCTTATTCCATTTGCTAGTGGTGAAATTTGAAGTTGCAAAAGAATAAGTTTGATTTTTTTTTTTTTTTTATTCTTGTGTATAATTTGTCATCCATTTAATGTTGTAGCATAATTCAGTTCTATTATCTCCCAAGCTATTATGAGAATGTAGGTAATTATAAGCATGCAGTTATATTGGAACCCTAAGGCATCTCTCGAAAGCAATTATTGGCATATTTGAGTCAAAGAAATATTTTCCACCTAGCTTATACATGTCTGGTAATGAAGCTATTTGGTAATTGATTGACCAAAGAAGTGAGATAGCCTTAAGTAGGTAGATCAAGTCTTGTTGAGATAAACCATCATTAGATGAGTGTACAAATAATAATGCAGAAAAGTCCAACGTTTCCTTGATCAGACAAATCCAATATGCATAGAGAAGATTAAGGGTCCTATAAGGGTAACTTGTCTAACAAAATTGCAAACAAAGAAGTACAATGATCTATTGGCATTGTATCTAACGAATAGGTGAGAATTCAATTAAGCTAGTAAGATAGATGTCAGGTGATTGTTGATGACAAGCCAAAGAGAAAACTGATCGGTAATAATATATTTATTGTAGTAAGGAAACTTGCATGCTTTGATGCTACAAGGTAGGATGTAAATAGGAGAGGATGTGAACATGTTATCCAAAAAAATGTTGAGTGGAAGAGATACTTCATAGAGTTGTCGAAGGATTCCCTCTATTATTTGAAATCTAACCAATAAGTGTGGAGTGTGTAATCTAAAGTGTTTTTTTTAGTTGGTTAAATATCCTTTGGGGAACGATCCTTATTAGCCAGAAACATTTGACCAAGGAGATATGTTTGAGGGATTTTTATTCCAAAAAGAACACCCACGGCTTGCACTTGGTCTTGTCTTCCTATATAGGATAAACCCCCAAGGCTCGGCTGACTATGAGGTATCATAAGATAGCCCAAAAAATTGGTTGCATTAGCAGAGCAACACATTTTTGTTGGGGTTGAACCCAAGTACTTGTAAAGAAGACTCACTTGATTTATTGCTTTACCACAATTTGCTTGAAAACGACTTGAGTATTTTGTTATATTTTTAATGTGTAAGGAATTTTTTTGTTTTTGTTAAAGCAAGAGTCAGACCTTCTATTTCATTAATCAGTAAATAAAATACATAAAATACAAAATTCCTCAATAAGTTGTGAACCAAGGAGAAAACCAAACACTAACTCTTAACGGGCCAGAGGCAAAATCCTCAATCCCTACAACCAAACCTAAAAACTCTCAAAAGAAATACACTGTGGAAATTGGCAAGTAAGAATCTAGAATCGGACCCGAAGCAAAACAAATGTGCCATTCTATAAAGATTTAATGTTCGCATAATTCACAACCCGCGAATCTATCGAATGTATAAGATAGGGGCTTCCTGCCAAGAACATTTTGTTTCCCACCAAGGGTACTAAAAAGTTACTCTTCCTGCCATTTTCCTCACTTACATCTTTGATCTCAACTTTCAAACCTTCTCGCCCGATCCTACGGCTATGGCCAATATCACTATGCTTAGAAGCACGATGTTTACCCATATGGACCCACCGACATGCTCGATCAATCCCATCCATAGATTCACCTTGCAAGAACTGACAGTTGAGGATCATATCGCACTGATCTACATCATCGAACAATAGCATGCGATGAGGGAAAAATTCCATCTGACCCCATTGCCACGTGGGGCTCATTGAATGGAATCACTCCCAAATTGGAAAAACTACTTCTCGCTTGCAAGGCTTGCAATCATTGAAAAATCGCCCTGGATGTGGTATTACAAACAAAGAAGAATAACCCAGGGTTTTTAGGCCACTGAGAGTTCCCAGTTTCCGACCTCTCGCTGCATCTACTCTACCTGAACCACTATGAAATGAAGCTCCTGCCATCCTACTTATCATCCAAAAAACCAAATCGCCCAAGCTGCTACCTCTAGGAGCAATTGTGAAAATATTGACCCAAGTTGCGAAGGCTGACCATTGCTTGCAACTCGCTAAAGACCCGACTGTGAACAAACCACTAATCATAAAGCTACTGAGTCATATGAACCCCACCTCCATGGCTCTGTTCTGAAACACCATCCTATCTTGATCTGCTTGGTCATCACAATTTGCCTTTAATCTATTTTGAGGTAGCTCCTTCCACTTCATTGCAACCATATTTTCTATGCAGATCACTCCTTGGTTGGCTACAATATCCACCAATTTATTGGTCGTTCTTCGCACATGTTTAAAACTAACTATTCGAAGGCACTGGAGGTGACTATGAATTTGTTGAAAGACCTAGATCAACCTCCAGTTTCTTGAGGATTTTTTTGGTTTCGTACCCCAGCTGATTCTCTTGATCAAGTTAATGATTAACTCTGAATCAGCTTCAACAATCACATTATGGCGATTATCCTGAACCAGGAAATCTAAACATTGCTCCATAGCCATTAATTCCACCATATTGTTGGTGGCTCTTCCTAAATGGCAATAGAAGATGAAAATAATACTTATGTTTCCATCGCTTAAACCATCTCCATGACCAGTTGTGCCAGGTTTCCTTTTGAAGTACCATCAATGATGAATTTCAAAAAGCCCTTAGGGGGAGGATGCTAGAAATCTAACTCAAAATCCAATATTAAAACCTTCCTATCGAGGCGCTGAGGAATAAGTCCTTGCAACCCTATCTGGCTAAGATTCCTCAATTCTATTACGGAAGGTGGATTCTTAGGGAGATTTCGGACTATAGTGCCCATTGTCTCCTTAAGTTGTCTTAATATCTATTTATAAAGGTAAAGCGATGGATTCTTTTCATTCTTGAAGATTGTACTGTTCCTTTCTTTCTAGACATTCCAAATAATGAAGCTTGGCATAAGGGCCCAAGCTAAGCCAAGAACTTCATAATCTGAAAATTTTCTTCTCTAGTTGTTTAGGGTGTTGATAATACTCCCTTTGTCCCTATCAGGTTCTTGGAAAATGGTGGCAAAGTAATCCCACAATATCGAGGTAAAAATTCAATTGTTGAGAAGGTGCTCCATTGTTTCTTCTTGTACTTCACAGAGCTGGCATCTGGAAGGCCCCAGGACACCCCTTTTCTGAATGTTATCCTAGGTCAAAATTTTCCTATGCTAAACTAGCCACATGAAGAGTTTAATTTCCATCCAACCATGATGTATCCATATGTTTTTCCAAATCCTATCTGGAGCATGGGAATCCAATTCAAGGAGAATGAGTTTTGCTTCCTTAAGATTAAAGGTACCCTCACTGTTGTTGCCCCATCTTAGCTGGTCATGCCCCCCTGACACTAAAATTTTCCTTTGATCTAACTCTATCATAAGTGTCTTAGCTTTAGCTTTCAGGGGGTTTTCATCCCTGAAATCAAAGTTCCTCCAGGTTCTCCATTTTTTTATACCATTGGTTTGATCCCAAAAATCTTTTACCTTGGATAGCCCTTTAGTATCTACCTCTACCTTGAGGTCCTCCAAGTCCTCTTTTAACAGAATAGGTTCGTGTTGCCATCTATCCTCCCAGAATAAAGCTAGGTCTCCCTCTCTAATTTCCCAGAAGTTGTTTTCTTGGACTAAGCCCCTATTTTCGCAGGTTTTATTCCAAATGTGTGATCCCTTTATATTTCCATCCATCCCTATGTGATCATTATTTTTCCATGAGTTGGTGTATTTTTCTTTCCAAATTATAGCCCACTGAGCCTCTAGTTCTTTTACCCAGTGCCACCATAATTTTTCCCCTAAAACTTTTCCTAGAATCTCAGGGTCATCCAATCCAAGACCACCATGGTTTTTAGGTTTGCAGTTTTTTTTTTCCGAGGTTAGCAAGGCCCATTTCTTCCTTTCTTCCCCCTTGCCCTAGAGAAAGTCTCTTTGAATAGTTTTGAATAGTTGCAAGACTCCTTTAGGTGCTGGGAGAGCTAATAGCATGAAGACTGGGATTGATTAAAGAACAACCTTTATAAGGACCATCCGACCAACCAAGTTTAAGGATCTCATAGTCCATTTCCTAATTTTATCTTGCAATTTATTAATCACCAATTCCCAGATGCTCTTATGTAATGGTTTACCAAGATCCATGGTATGCCTAAATGCCTGTCTCTGAGATCCTCCAAAGAATCTAGAAACTTGAGTTTGCCATCCACTCTTTGGGGACCATACACATTCATGACTAGGTAGGTTTCCTTATCTCCCACTGGCTGCATGACCACTAATAAATATTCCCTAGATCCCTCAGCATCTAAGATGCCAATTTTTTGGGGATTCCAAAGGGTAAGTATGCCTCCTGCTATATTGTCTCCTTTGACTTCCAAAAACTCAAATCGATTGAGCCATTTGCTATGAATCTCTTTTATTTTTTGAATGGAACATTTAGTTTCCTGGATGAAGATCACATCTGGTGCTGCTTGTTTCATTCTATTACTAATTAGTCTTTGTTTTCTTTTACTGCGTAGACCCCTAATATTCCAAGAAGTGAACTTCATTATTAAAGATTTGTAGAGGAGTAGCTGGTTAGGTCTTTCATCTTACTTGAGTATATCATTAGCTTTCCAGATTCCATCAATAGCTCGTTCTGCTTTTTCCTGCCTCTTTTCTTTCCTAGGTCTCTAATTGCTAATCATAGTGTGGTTTTCATCATTTTCACTCCTTCACTACCCTACCTTTCATTGTTTTTTTTCCTCTCCAACCCTTTGGTTTGGGTTTTCCATATAAACAACTGCTGAAATCTGTTGAACTCTTTTGTAGGTAACGAGTCTACCGCTTCCTTGGTTCCTTGATTCAAGAAACCTTCCAGATCTAGGTTCTCTTTCTCAAGAATCACCTGTAGTTCATGGTCCTCCATTTCCATCTCACTTTGGGTCATTTCATGGTCCATCTCATGTTCTGCATCATTCATCATGGTTTCTTTTTGTTTATTATTATCTTGTGATTGTTCCATATCTTCTTCTTTCCCCTCCTCCCCTAAACCTCCTCCGTTTTCCTGATCTGCATTTGTTATCCCTTCTTCCTCTTCGAGAACTTAGAACCTGTTCTGACTAGCTTGCTTCCCTTCTAATTTTTGTATCTTTGGCCAACTTTTGCTTCCTTTTCCTTTATGTGCCACTTTTGAAAGCTTTCAGAATATTCCGCTGTGTTAGCTTTACTGTTATTCTCTATTTTATTGAGAGGGTAGTCTCTGAATAGGTGCCCATGCTCATGGAATTTGCAACATCTGAATGGAATATGTTCATAATCTAATGTTTGCACCCATCCTTCATCAAATACTTCCAAGATTGCCTCGTCTGGTAGAGCTCCAGAGTTATCCATCTCCACACATATTCTAGCAAAGGAAGTATACTTTCCCCTTCTACTCGCCTCGGAAGCTCTGACAAAATGTCCTAACTTATTTCCTATGGCAGATAAGGATTCCATTCGCGAGTAATCAAGAGGTAGAGAGTAAAGTCTTATCTAAACCAGGACTAAAGTAAAGGTCTCACGCTTTGGAACAAAATTCATAATCGATGATCGCATATATAGGCCTGATGCAGCATAAAAGTAGGGCCCTCCTTCAAACACTCTATCATTATCTTCAATGTTTGCAAATACCACAATGAAGAAACCATTTGACACAAGATGTAAGTCAATGCTTCCTTTTGGTTTCTATTCATATTTAATCCACATTTGTAAAGCTTTTTTAGTGGGCCATAAACCCATGAATTTACAAATGATTCCATAGGTGTGCATGTGGTCCCTTTGCACCCGCAGAGCAGGATCATTTAAAACAACACTGGGTGTAATCGTAGCTTTGGGTTTACATGGTCCCATGTGTGCTTTGTCTTTTTTTCCTTGTTCCTTGTCTTATTCCTCATTTTCCTTTGTGCTATTATCCTCCCTTGACTTAGTACCATCTTGTTCCTCTTCATTATTTCTTTTCCTTCCTTCTGAATGGCCTCTATCATATTCCATTAGTTTTTTACCCCTCGTGGCCATAGACTGCTTGTAGGAGGGAGACAAGCTCCCTCCTTCACTACCTTCCATGGAGAACAACCTCTGCAAAAGCCTGAAAGCCTAGCTATCCGCCCTGTGTCGTTCCGAAAGCTTCCATCATGGTTTTGCTTGGTACTCCTCACGTACAAATCTATCATAATGTGTGAGGAATTTCACCCCTTGTAAAGTATGGAATTTGATCGTGGAAACGTCTTGTGTAAACTAATTTTCTCGACCTGGAGACTTACTAGCTTCGGAGTGTACTTTGATAGTGAAACTAGTTTTTCCAGTTATTCTGATTACTTTATTTACCAGCTCAAGATTTTTGAGTTATTCTGATTACTTTCTTTACCAGCTAGAGTATTGTAATTCTAACAATTGTAATGGTTGTTGAGAATTCCAATATTCTAGATATTGTATATGTAGATAATTGATCTTAAGGTTTTCTAGAAATGGTGTTGGAACTTATATATTGGGCTCATATCTTTCAATACTATTTTTATTTTTCTTTAGTACAATGACCAACAATAATATGGTTGTCAAAACTTCAATATCCTATGAATTTGACAAGCACTCTAAAATCTCTCATTACTTTTCCAAATGGTAATTCTAATTTTCTAGTTATTCTAAATACTTTATTTACCAACTAAAGTACTATAAGTCCAATGATTATAATGGTTTTTGAGAATTTCAATATTCTAGATATTGTATATGTATATAATGGATCTTAAGGTTTGCTAGAAATGGTGTTGGAACTTATATATTGGGATCCTTTCTTTCAATACTCTTTTTAGTTTTCTTCACTACAATGAACAACAATAAAATCGTTGTCGAACACTTCAATATTTTGTGAATTTGACAATAACTGTGAATGCTCTCATTGATTTTCCCAATGGCAGTATTTTAGTGGATTAAAAAATAAAATAAAATAAAAATAGTCATGAATGATTGGTGTTATGAGGTGGCTTTAGGACCATACACTTTGTTCTGATCAATCACTAATTAAATCTCTGGTAATTTGCACGATTTGTTAGAATTATAATTTTGGATAAACACCATTTCTATTTCACTAAATGTGTGCTTGCCTGATGTGGCTTTTAGAAGATGTAAAATCAATGTTTTAAGTTTTTTTTTGGTTAGACATATGATGAATGAGATGGGGATTTCATAGCAACTGATGAAGTTTGTGAATTGAAGATGGGGATTTCATAGCAACTGATGAAGTTTGTGAATTGAAGATGGGGATTTCATAGTACCATGAATTTTAACTTCATGATACTAATTGGAAATCAAATTGAGGACACAACACTCTAATAGAGTGACAAAAGTTAGAGAACAAAGAGAATTGCATCGAGGAATCATTAAGCATGGGAAAAGGCTACTTAAGAAAGCAAATAAGCTATCAAATTTGTAAAATAAATCTTTTCAAGAGATCATAGAGAAGTAATAGTGGATGGTTTTTGAAAGATGAAAAAATTAGAAACCTGAATATATTCCCAAGTTGAACACGTCATTAATCCCTGTGTGCACATGATCTTGAGTTTAATAAATAACTAGCTCACGTGATTGATTAGATGAACTGAACTTGTTTTTGGGGATTAGTTGATTGTTACATGGATTTTCTTGGACTTACCATGAAAGTGCAACACTAATTAAGGAAGAGTGGATAATTGTTTAAGTGGGAGAGAAATGGGTATTCAATTAACCGATCACATCCATGAAAAGGATTGGGAATTTTAAAGATTTTAACCTTGAATATGAGCACAATGTTTCCTTGCAAAAGGAGTAGAATAACAAGGATATTAGACAAATAAAGTATAATAATATAGGAGTGTTTGTAGAGGAGAAACAAGTAGGATTTTCTAGGTCTTGTTCTATAGTAACTATTGTCATCACATAATGCTTGAGGGACTTTAATATTTTCTTTCAAACAAGGCTTCCTAGATGTTATGGATGCCATATGCCAAGTAAGTGCTCAAGGCATGAATAATGATCAACTTTCCATTGCAAACAAAATTGATGAAAGAATTTCCTTAAAGAATTATATACTTATAGCCATGGAAAATTGGCTATAGAACTTCTATGAGAGTGAAGAAAAGATTGGGATTAAGGCCAAATGCTAACCTATCTAGGCATAAAATTTTGTAATTATAGCTAAGAGTGTTTGTGTCTTGCAATGTTTTAGCTTTTTAGTTGTATATTTGAACCTGAAAATTCTCTAATTATTGACTTATCGACTTATCAGTTAATATGTAATCATAAACTAAGCAAAAGGAGGATTGAACTAGGATTGAGATAGATAAGCACATATTAGAAGAGACTAATGACTACATGCAGGTCACAATGACTAATTCCAATATAGGATGACATTATACAAGTATATATTATAATTTTTTATTAACATAAGTTGTCATCAAACAAGTAAATTGAAAACTTATGGAGCTGGAGTGTTTTATGTTGATTTGATTGACTATAGATTGAAGTGTGGAGATGCATATTGACATTGTATTATATTGTCTCGATGTAAGCATAAATTTTGACTTTAAAACTTGGCTTAACAAAGCTTATAAAGTTTTGATTAAGAGCTGGGAGAGTGGATTGAGGGGTGATATGCTTGTGTCAGTATCATTAATAGTAATTAACTATTGTAAATTATGGATTAAGTAAATATATATAAGATTAATGGGAATGTTCCATGAAGAGTTGAATTCATTTATGTCATAAAGAGATGACGTGAGAACAAAATGGAGATGGTATGAATATGATAGGTTATGAAAAATAGACTACAAAAAATTATGGTTAGATTTGTGAGAAGATTCTGAGTATTATGATTTATCTAATATGTTAATGATGGCATCAACATATTATGCCCTAGATGATATCTATATTTTGTTCTATTTTGTGTACATACTTTGTATTCATAGTGAAATCTCTATACTAACTAGTCAACAAACATCAATGTCAAGTGTTAAGTAAATCCGTGTAGGGGCCTTAACTAGTCAAGGAAGACTCCATCCTGATCCAAAATGAACTTGATGTTATTATAACCTGAACCTAAGCCAAGATTTAGGAAATATGATGGAACTGAATGGTAGAAAGAAGGAAAGAGGAACACATTTTTCCCTGGATTATTTGAAATTTGTACCAAATTAACTGTTTTGGCCTTAAGTATTTTATACTTTTACACTATACATTTTAGAAATCCAAATAAAGAACACCTTGTTTGAAAATTTTCACTATCCTCACTCCATCCTGATGGGGGCCTAATCTTTTCTATTATCTTTGACAATCCTTGGTTTGAGAAAATAGTTACATTTGATGCCCACATCCACTGAGGCAATGAAGTCTCCAAGTGTCCATGAACAACAAACAATGTTGTAGTTCACTCTTAAACCCAACAGAGGGCTATACACAGAATCGTCTTCATCTTCACAACTCAGAGGAATAACACTTACAGGGAAAGACTACATGGGTGTCATTGAATCCCACTTTACGTTTCGGGTTTGTTTCCTCATAAACTCATTTGCTGCAAGAGTAAATTCATATAGGATGTATGTTGAAATAAAAGCTAGTGCTCCCACAAATTAATATTTTCAATGAACAAAATTAGAGAAATCAAAGCAAGGGTCAATAGGAAGAAACAAATATCTCGTATAAAGCTTTGGAAATTAATGTTTGCATGTGAACCTGCAATGAATAGAACAACCAATCTAGCCACTACACAGGTAATAAAAATTTCTCCTCCTAAAACAGTATTAAATCCCACCTCACCCGTAAGAGCAACAATACAAACCAAAGAGACCTTACAAGGAATAAAACTAAAAACATTGATGATGTTAATAATAGAGTGTATGAAGATGCCATCGCATCATATCAAGAACTTTCAAATTCGCAACATTTTGGCCACATGTAGTGCATTATAAACAACTTTTTCCACACACATACTTAGAAGGAGAGTCTTAATGTGGAATAAGATATCAACATAAAGATAAGCCACTATATGGATGTGGAGTTAGATGTCCAACCATGGATGCTTAAGATAAATCGAGATAAGGTTTTAGTAGTTAACTTTGCATTCCGACTAAATCACATGCCTCATGAAAGTGTGTCTAGAAAGAACCCACATGACCAACTTCTGAGGATGTTGAAGTCTATCAACCCTAAAGTAGTCACAGTTGTAGAACAAGAGGTTAACACCAATACTACACCTTTCTTCTCTCGGTTCATCTAAGCATTACACTATTACTCATCCGTGTTTGATTCTCTACATGTTACACTTAAAAGGGATAATAGAGATTATATGAATGTTTAAAAACAATGCCTTGCCTAAGACACGATGAACATAATTGCTTGTGAGAGAAAATAAAGGATTGAGAGGTATGAAGTTATTGGAAAATGGAGAACTAGAATGGCTATGGAAGGCTTTAGTGTGTATCATCTCAATGCTAATGTTAACGACACATTTAAATCTTTGCTCCGTTAATCATACTGCAATAGCTACAAGATTAAGGAAGGAGTAGTTATGTGGTTACTATTTTGGATGGTTGGACAAAATTCTCGCTGCAGCATCTACTTGGCATTGAGAAGTATTGAGAAGAAAGGAGTGTAAGAATGTTCTTGTGGGAGAAATTTTTACAATTTGTCAATACCATTGCAGAAACTACATCTGACTTCCATGTGTTTGAACAAAGAGTTCTAATACAATAACTTATTATAGGGGTAAATGATGAAACGAGTTTAAGGAAATAGTGGTTTTTACCTATCGTCTTCAACTAGGGATAATACTGATAGTTATTTATTTGTATTTTGATTCCTTATCCAGGTAGAGATGAAAATGCTAAGGCTTGCTAAAATCAGTGATATGCTTGCCTGCACAGTGCGAAATTGGATAAAGACAATTACTTTTTAACTTTCGGGAACTTATGCTTGACTAGCTAAAAAGTATTGGATTTTTTTCTTACGACCTTGAGTAGAGGGTCTCATAATCAATTGGATGAAAAATCAAGTCTATCTTTCAAATTATTGAAACAGGACTATATCACATATATTACATCAATAAATGAAATAATTAAAGGCTATAGAAAGGTAGCATTGTAGTTAAATACCTGAGTTTTTAGGGTGCTTCAGAAAATCTCGTTGTAAAGATAGGATTCCTGGTTGTTTGCAAGTTTTCTTTGGCAAATTATCAATTTCCATTTTCCAAAAACTTTGAAATGTGCATAACAGAGAGATAAATCATTGAATCAAACCACTTCAAATGCATCTGAATATAGATCCATTAACTCAATGAACTTCTTCCCAAACTCTGGTAGCGAAGACATGGCTTTTGGTACCTAGATCCCTTCCTCTCTCTTGTTGACCATCTCCATCATCCTCCACTCCATGAAGGTACTATGTATCGAGATGGCAATGGCTGAATGTGGGAGGTGAGCCCTATTGTCGTGACTCGTATCCGTGCTATTTTTTATTGATCGAGGGGCTTATTTCTGATCTTTAATTCTACATTGCAAGATCTGAGCACGTTTTGTCTACGGCATTTTCGGTCGAAGTATTTTAAAATATGTACATCCCTTTCTTTCTTAAAGCATTTTCCTGAAGCCATATCATATTAGTGCCAACCAACGAAAGATTAGAGTTGAAACAAACGGCATAGATAATTGTAGGTCGAGCATGTTATCGCCAATTCAGCACCTGACATGAGCAGAGAAGACAGACAAGATATGGGTAGATATCGATCAGCGCAACATTCGTTAGAATATGATAAATGCTAATTCATCTCACGGTCAATTCACATTGTATATATCTTGGCCAACACACATGCATTTTAGAGGCAAATAATGTAATCATTCTTAATTTTCTTTTTTCAAATGCAGGTAGACTCAAACCACTTCATCTAGAATTATTAGTTTGCTGGCCATCCGTAGAAACAAACTTTTACTCTGGTCAAATATCTATATTTTTTTATAACAGAAACATTGAATTTTTTATTATACATATTTTTTTTTTCATTAAAATTATTTAAGATTGTAATATAGATTTTGATGTATGTATTAAATTGTTTTTGTTTGGTTGAGCAGTTTTCATTGGACTTAAAGAAAAGGTAAGAAATATGTTAATAATCCAAGACCCAGAAATATTTGACAGAGTGAAAAACTGCCCCTTAAAGATCACCATAAGTAATTCCAAGTTACATTGTTTGCCTTGAATAAAAGTAATAAATTTTCACTGCTAATTCAGCAACCAATTAAATTTTAGGGGCACTTAAAAAAATTGCAATCTTAATCAAAATTATAAAATTTATTGAAACTCATGACGAACGCCAATATTTTATTATGCTGAGGGCATCAAGGAACGTGCTGGTCCAATACATCTGGTTTCGAAAACCATTTTTCATCCTACTGTCTGTCATTTCATCCCACGCTTTCGTTGTCAGCATGGTAGTCTTTCTCTCATCTTTTCCGGTGTCGTTTTGCACAAACTTTATTTGATGTACGGTGCGCGTTGAGATAATTTTACTTGATCCATGCATTGGTGAGAGCCGCAAACCCTGGGAAGTGATAGGCGGGTAGACAATTCGATTCATAGAGCCGCAAAATCTGGGGAAATCCCAAGTTTCCTAGTGAAAACACAATATACAGAAGCCGTGCTTTTGCTGTCCAAATCCGGCCCTTCTGGGTTACCTCTACTGATCGAATCTCACAGTTGTTGATGCGAGGATTTATTCAGATAAGGGGTGCTCTTCAGCAAACGTTAGAAGCAATTTAATGTTGCCACCTGGATTTTTGTAACTATCTCCGCACAACAAAGCTGCCACGCCACGTCACCTCACCCCCTGGTTCTACCGATTGGTCACGTCCAGCGATGAAATTTGACAGGAAAACTGGCTTTCACAGGTAGTTTGCTTGTGAACGGTTAAATTTTTTTTAAATTGTGAAAACTGTCCAATTTCACGAATGACAGTGCTTTGAAATTCTAACCCTGCTCACTACCGTTCGCACTTGCAATGATAGATACGTGCAGTTTATTCTATTACGCCATAGTTTTTTAACACCGTAAGCAATGTAAATGTGTTAGAAAACTTGCAGTTTATTCTATTACGCCATAGTTTTTTAACACCGTAAGCAATATAAATGTGTTAGAAAACCTGCACAGATGAATCTAGCTAGTAAAGGTTCAACACACAGCTTTGCAGAGAAAAAACATTAAAAGAAAATTGAAAGAAGAAAAGAATGATTCATTAGAAAATATGTTACAATGCTCATTATATAGCACTACTGGGTGAAGATCCCAAGGTAATGAACTATAGTGGATGAAGATCCCAAGGTAATGAACTATAGTGGTGATCAATGAGAAGACTCAACACCTACAACAAGTTCCGGA
>APFE031328641.1:0-13434 GCA_000404065.3 Pinus taeda | reverse complement strand
AAATGATTACTTAATGAGACTCTCTACCTCTCTTACCCGATTTTCTAATCAGTGGCCTTTGTTTTCCTACCTCACCATAGGCTTACAATCAAACCTCTGACTCACAACCTCTAACTAGGTAACCCCTTTCTATGCCTTTTAGGCTTACATTTATACAAAAGGATTTTATAACCAATTCGTGGTTTAGATCCATAACTTTCTCAACAAAATCCTAAAATCTCTTCTTTATCCCTAAGGATCCTCTTTAATCCACAAATTATGAAACCAACTCCTAAAATAAGGTTTACAACTCATTCCCAAATCTTTCAACTATCCTAAATCTCTCATGTTCTCCAACATTTGAGAACATTTACAAATATGCCCCACAATACTTAATTAATTCCTATTCTCATTGAAATAACTCAAAAGACTAAATAATTACATCAATTTAACACTTAGGAAACTAACTTACTTAAAATACAAGACCCCCTATGTCTACTAAAATACAATGATTTTTTTGAGTTGAATGCTCCGGCATCATGAGGCAAGACAAACATAGAATTAAAATCTAGTTCAACTGGAATTTAAGTGAGAGAGATAAGTATAATCTGGAAACCCTACCTATTTAGTCATAGGATTTATCTTCTAATTAGCATGATGGATATGCTTTTATTTTAACTAAATTAATTACTATGAAAATTATGGACCTAGTAATTAAGAAGGGTATGTGTGTAAACCTATAGAAGAACGAAGTTAATTACTATTAATTCATAAAGATAGTAAACTTGTTGAATAATTAAATTATTTACTATTAACTTAAAATAAACTAAACCTCACTGTTAATTCATAAAGACAGTAAACCTATAGAATAACTAAGTTATTCACTATCACTTCATAAAAACAGTAAACCTATAGAATAACAAGATTAATCGTTATTAACTCGTAAAGACAGTAAAACCGTAGAATAGCGGAATCATTTACTGATAAATTGATAGAGACAGAAATTAAAAATAATAATGAAGAACCCGCAAATAAATGAAACTATCTGTTGTTAAATTCATAGAAGCAACTAATGAAGTAAAGGAAGGTGGGTAGTTTTCCAGTTAGGAAGAACGCAAGAAAATGTGATTATAACCCTAATTGTTGATTAGAAACGCAACATTGGGAGTTAGGTGAGGAACGGGGTTCTGACGCAACATTGGCAGTTAGGTGAGGAACGGGGTTCTGCCTCATTACTAGAGCAAGAAAAACCACTAACCCTTAGAGAAATAAATATAGTAGGTAGGGCTTTCCAATACCAACTCAGCTCAAAGAGGGCAGAGCTGGAACTAAATCTAGCTAAAGGATATAACCAAAAAGAAAACTTTACAACCCAGAAAGGAAAGGCAGGATATGCCGCTAAATAGTAACCATAGTAAATACATAAATAATGTGCTACAAGTTAATAGAAAAGTTACAGTGCCTCAATACGGAATTGGAGAAATACATGCATAAAGAGCAGAACCAAAGTCTGAAATAATTATTATGTAATAAAAACTGAAACACCTTTAGTTTAGAGCCAAATAACAGACGAATACAACGCAAAATTCCAAGCGAGGGTTTCATCTTTTACACTTAAAAACTCATAGATTCTAAGGTTGAATTGATGGCTGTGAGCCTTAAAACTAAAATACATACACTGTATCAGAACCTCTAATCCATTTCAAAATTGACGCATTCAACTAACATAGGAAAAGAAGGTAAGAAATCCCCATTCTGTATTTAACCAAAACCCCTCACGCATACCTGGTGAAGACTTGCTGAGGAATAAGGATTTTGGCAGAAGGAGCAAAGATCTCCAAACGCTACAGCACCTGGGCATGAAAAACCTGACAAATAAGCACCAAGAAATCAGATTAGATTCAATGATGAACTTTAAGAAAAATAAACCAAAATCAACAATATAGAAATGGGAGTATGGGAGTATATACCTTCCCATACAAAAGATACATCAGAACTGGACCCAGATGCGAGGATGGTCTTGAGAGGTAAAGTGTAAAAAATAGGAAAGTCCTTAGTTCCCATGAAAAACACTTCAAACCAACACTAAGAACGCTTCAGAAGGAAGAAAAATACAAGCGGAAAACATCACCAAAGAAAGAATTCCATAGTGAACCAGAGACCGAACAAGTGTATGGAAAATGCACCAAAGGACCGGTTTCCACATCCTCACAGAGTTTAGATCGATGGCAAAATTTCTCCATCGTTTGATTCGGAAATCGCCGAGGCACCATTGATGTTGCACTCTTACCCGTGCAGGAAGTCCCAGCTAGACACCACGGCGAAAGCTCAAGAGACCGTGGTTCCTCAACCCTAGGGGCAGTAAGCCGCCCAAAAAGGATGCCATTAATTACTGAACAAATGTCGAATGATGTAATTAAAGATTGAACTGAGTCATGTGCTTAAGGTATAACTAAACTAATGTGAGGTGACTCGTATATCACCACAAAACCTTAGTAAATGTTACCACAGATCTTATATCTATGCCTATGTATTGCAAAGATTCAAGAATTAAATAAGTGTTGCGGTAATAATAAATCCGTTTGTTTATATGTTTAGGGGCTGAGTCAATGTATTATTACCAATTAAATAAGTAGATCCTTGGTTTATACATTGAAGGACTAATGCACTGTATTGTTATATAGATATATATATATATATTTTTTGAGGTTTTACTTATGGGTATGTGAGAATTGGATTATTTTTTATTAATAAAATTACAAACATTTTTTATGTGCAATGTCATGAAATAATAATAATTCATATTGTTAACCATTTTATTGAAAAGATATAATTAATAAATATATAAAAAATTTAATAAATTTAATTAATAAACATACTATTATAAATAAGAATATTTATGTATAGGTATGTGAAAATTATATAAACCTATTTAGATTCTTTTAACTACAGATTTATCAAGCCCCAAGTAAGATCAAATTTCTTTTCACTTTAAAAGGGGTTTTCATCTCAAGAAATTTGATCCTTCCTTGCTCTTGGTAGATCGAGAGTTACAATGGATGTAGACTGGTTTAATTTCCCCTTTAAATAGGCTATATTCCACATGAATATCATGGGTCCATACTAGGAGTTCTTAATACCAAGGGCCATTATTAGTATTATTATTATTATTATTATAACATGATTATTTTTATTTTTATTTTTATTTTTATCGAATTAAAATGTTTGCATTACATTACATAAATCCTCTTATTCTATTTATTTATTACATTAATCTAATTTGATTTAGTGAAAATGTTAAACATTACATTATAGCACACACACATATAAATAAATGTGCACTATTTTTCTATATATAATTAAGATTTTAATAAAATTTAAAATAAGAATAGAGATGTAAAATTTATATAAATATAATAATATTATTAAGAATCAACATAGATTTATTTTATCTCTAAACCTAATCTATTAAATGCAAAAAAGAATCAAAATTTTCAAGGTAAATAAATTTGTATTTTCAATAATTTAATCCTTGTAAATCTCAAATTAAGATGAATCTAAACTAATTTAATTATGCTATAAAAATTTCTTTAAAAAACAATGTACCAAATTATTAAACATAACAAAAACATATTAATATAATTAATTATACTTTATATAAATATATTTGATGATATATTTAAATATTATTAACTATATATATATATATCAATTATTCTGGAAAAATAAATTCTTAATTTAAAAGTGGGTAGTGGTCTATACTTCTAAGACTCTTTGGGATAATAGAACTGGTCAAATTTGCAATACTAAGAAGGTGGAAGATGAATCTGGTTCTTACTCACATTTGCTCTCAATTCACTAACATGTGCCACACATCCAATCTTCTTGATTTATTAATCCAACCCAACTACATCGATCTTGGAAGACTTTTTTTTTTTTAATCACGGAAATAAGATTTTGTTAAATAACAATTAGATTCTTTTTCTTTTCTTGAAGTTGGATGCATTTGTCTTAATAAACCTTAATCATCATGATCATCATAAATAGTATTAAAAATAATTTTTGATGATGATGATGATGATGGTGGTGGTGGTTAACGTCCACTGAGACCAAAATTTGGTCTATTGGACCTAGAGAAACAAATTATTTAGTTTGATTTAAGGTTTTATTTCTATGCTCAAAAAGATTGGAGAGAAGGCTCCCAAGCTCACTGTAATTTTGACGTTGTAAAAGGGACGTTGTAAAAGGCTAGGAAGTTCAGTATTGCGACAAAGATTATGAAACTGAGATCTAATGTGGTTGTACACGGGCACTCTAAGACGAAGTGGTTTTCATCCTCAATGTTCCTATTATCATAGAGATGGCATATTCTTTCCATCCATGGTGTTTTAGGAACTGTCCAACAACGTGTTTCACTATGGAGCTCATTAGAGTTCCTTCTAAACTTTGCTAGATTATTTTTCTTATTTGAGCTAGCTAAAACAGAGAGATACTTTTGATCTTCTAGGGTGGGGTTGATGACCTTCTTATAAGAACTCAATTTTCTTTTAGCCGCTAAATCTTTCTCACACCACATTTTTTCTTTGAACTTAGAAATAACAATATTTTTAATGTTATTAATGTTTTGCAATGCATCGTTCTCGTTGATCTCCCAATGGTTCATCCAGGCCCTCGTGTCTTTATACCATCCCCGTTTGAGACTTAGATGGTTTTGGCTGGAAATTAAAGCTAGCTTGGGAAGTCTATGATCTCCTATGTTATTGAGCTTGTGCTTGTTCAACAGAAGCCTAGTCATAGCTATGACTAGGCTTTTGATAGGGGAAAGACCTACTTCTATAAGGAGAATAGGGCAGGGGAAAGACCTAATTTTATATGTTCTCCGAGATTTTCTATCTATATTTGTATTTAATATACAAATTAAAAGTTTATAAATTATTTAATATACGCTATTAAACTATAAAATACTATTTTATATTAATCATTATAATTATATTTTAATAATAATAAAGTTATTAAAAATATTTAAGAATACATTATAAAAATAAATACAATAAGAAATAGTTAAAAAATAACATTACCTTGTAATATTGATAACTATTTTTTATTAATCATGATCAATGTATTTAATAATTAGAGTTTATAAAATATTTAAAAACCCATTTTTAAATATAAACAATAAAAGGAAATAGTTAAAAAAATAAGTTCCAAATGTGTTTAGTGTGAATATTAACTAATGATATTTTTGAATAGGGGATTTACCTCTAAATTGTAAAAAATAATAGGATATTAAATAATTATAAGTGTGAAATTCAATGCAAATAAGATAGTATAAATTATATTAAATAATATGATATTAAATAATTATAAGTGTTTGAAATTGTAATGTAAATAATGTGGATTTAGTATAATTATATTTAAAAATGGTAGATAAAGTTAAATTTAAATAAATCTTACTTCTTAAATTTATTTCAGAAATAAAGAAATAGATTATAATATTAATAATTTACGCAATATATTTTATAGATAAAATAACATCAAAACAATATATCTTATAAATCAAACAACATCATTTTGAATGATATACATGAATAATAACATCAAAACAAGACAGGCTGCATGGTAGCGAGTCCCTGCCTAGCTGGTCCAGCCACCAGCAGCCAGAAAGCCATCTAAGCCACTTGCGATCCTTTGCAGGTTCGATCTGATCCTTTGTAGGTTACGCAGCCGGAAGCACAGAAACTGCCAACATCAAGTGACTGGCAATGTTAACTTGTGATAGCAACGAATGCGAATGGGTTAAAGGTGGGTTACTACCGCGATAGGTGCCTAGAGGCACCAGCAGCCAGAAAGCCATCTAAGCCACCTGCGATCCTTTGCAGGTTACCCAGCCGCAAGCACAGAAACTGCCAACATCAAGTGACTGGCAATGTTAACTTGTGATGGCAACGAATGCGAATGGGTTAAAGGTGGGTTACTACCGCGATAGGTGCCCAGAGGTGGAGGCGATTGTAGGCGCAACTGTTCGAGAATCCTCTTGAGGTAATAATATGTCTATGGAAGAAGCAGTGGTTAGACACCCGATTGAAGTTCAAGCAGTAGTTCGAGATGTAATAGTGAAAGCTCCGATTATAGCTTGTAGCATCCTTTCTTTCCTGTTCGAGTGTCAATTTTAGATCCTTCCGTGTCTCACTTATATATTTCTCTCCATGCCTTTTCACAAGGGAACGACGATAGTAGCTAAAGATCACTATACATAGTATCATAAGGAATTGGACGGAAGCGAACGTTGAAAGATATAGTGAATAGTGGGGACCTCTCTATGAAAGTGCGTCATGATCGAGAATAAGATCTGTTCAGTGCAGATCCCGATGTGGATTCGGTTGACTAAGTCATAGTCCCGGTCCTTATAGTAAAAGATTAATATTCATAGCCTTTTTCTGTTGAATTAGCGCCAAGTCTATATAGTGACCCAACATACCATCACCAGTATAAGAGAGCATCATCGGTAGCAATGGTTTCAGCAGTAGAGTAAACAACAGATAATTTGTAGGATTTATAAATAAAAAAAATATAAATTTAGAGACGAACATTTTTAAATTTAAATTTTGTTTGATTATTATTTATTATTTTATACTATATATTTTAAAATATGTATCTATTTATTTTGTTATTGAATTTATTAAAAAAAATTATATAATAATGTAACATAGAGATTACTTTCATATTCCGCATGAAGGGAGAGAGTGTATTATTACGAGATCTATTTTGTATTCTCCGATCATGTAAGCCCTTTTCTTAATTCTTCATGTATTTTTTTTTGTTAATTCTTGCCTGAATTTAATTTTTGTTATTTCTCATAAATATATATTTTGTGTTGTGCTTTATTTCTTTCACTAATCCCTATTTGATAGCCTTTTGTTTTATTCATTCACATTCAACTCCATAAGAGCGCTTATACAGTTATAGGCATCGCATGTATTTATTATTATCAGAATATAAGATAATAATTTAGAAAGTAACGTGTCTCAGCAAAATTTCAAAGAGTAAAGCAGTGTCTCCCTGATCTCACGCGTAAAAGTACTGCACATTATACATATAAGAGTTATAGGTATTGCACATTATTTTTTCAAATTATAACAAAATAGTTAAGAACGTAACGCGTCTCAGCAATAACCTGCGCCCATAATTGAATCTGTAGGCTCCCCCAGCTCGCACTCGAACATGATTACAAATGCGCTAGAGCTAAACACTACAAATATGCTGAGTCGAGAGCTAACCATAAATTGTCAAAAATCTATCCAGATGGAATCCTGCCGACTGTAGCGTCTTATAAAAGTGCTTTGAATATTGATTTTTTTTTCAAATATCTATTTGTTTATAATGTTATAGTAACAATAGTAACATTCTAACCCCATGAATCCTTCCCATTTATCTTTCAAACTTTTTTCGGGCAGGTAATTATTCCATGACAATATAGTGTCTAATGTTTTCCATTCAAAACAGATGTGACAGCCACGTGCATTGCATGCAAGCCATCTGCCACTACGGTAGGCTGAAACATGATGACCCACACCATTTCCCCCCTGCACACGACACTACCTCCTGCCTCCACGTTTACTGAGGAAACCAAAGATGCAGCTATGGAGAAAGCACGGGCAGCTAAGGATGCTGCAACAGAGAAAGCACGGGCAGCTAAGGATAGTGTTGCAGGAAAAATGCAGGAGGCAAGGATTCGAGGACCGAGTTCTTAGCGGAGACTTAAGCTGTCTTCAACACGCAATCGCCAATTCTTCCTCTGCAATACGCTTAGCTGTTAATCAGGTCTGCAATTCGTTAGTGATATTTTTGTTCATGATATCTACTCTCCTAATATTATTCTGTACTGTTATTCATAATTTTATACCTGGTACCATATTTTCTAGCTTATCAAGGCATGAAAGAAGCTTGCACTTTCAATGGATGTCCTGATAAACAACTGTGAAAAGTTTTCTATCTAAAACAGGATGTTTAAAGTTTATTTTAACGGTTGGTAGGGGCAGAGAAAAAGCCTAACAATGTTAGATTTGGGGTTTATTGTGCTAGAGTCTGATGGTGTCTGTTATTACTGGTTAGGGCCCGCATTTTACTTTATACAGCTGTTATAATGAATGCGCTCTGCTGTAAAAAAAAACCCTATTGGCAAGCACAGAGAAAATAACTTGGTACGCTTTGAGTTAGAGTTTTTATGCGTCTGAAACAAAGTTTTTATGCGTACTCTCTTGCTTCTATACTATGTAATCTTCTGTCCACTTGAAAAAGTCATTTTAGATTTACATAGAAATTTTTGAGGAGGAAACAATAGAACATTATTGCAGTTAGATGTGTTTAATTTCTAAATTCAAAAGTGGCATATTTGCAGGAGAAGTTCTTGGAACAGTTTGTTATGGACTCATTCGAATCCCATATTTTATGTTTAAACGATGGTTGGAGGTGATACACTAACTTTACTATATATTCATCTCCTCGATATATTTGCTGGAACCTTCCTGACATGGCTGCTGGTTAACATATTCTTGTATTTGGACTTATTCTTCTATTCTCTTGCTTCTATACTATGTAATCTTCTGTCCACTTGAAAAAATCATTTTAGATTTACCTAGAAATTTTTGAGGAAACAATAGAACATTATTGTAGTTAGATGTGTTTAATTTCTAAATTCAAAAGTGGCATATTTGCAGGAGAAGTTCTTGGAACAGTTCGTTGTGGACTCATTCGAACATATTTTGGAGGAGACCAAAAATATTTTAAGCCACAAGCCTTTTTGTAAGTTACTTCTCTACTTGAACTGGCATAATTATGATGGTGAAAGCTGTGCCAGGAGATCAATCACACAAGAAAGACTATACAATAAATGAGTGGTTCTAAAATTATTAAAGTCGTAGCTGATTTCTTAGGATACCTTAATTATTTTTATGCGTCTGAAACAAAGTAGAATTCTCACTGTTTCGTCACCGGAAAGAGAGGCCCCGTCCGCAGCTCAGGCTGTTTCTTCTCCGCCAAGCGAGGCTCTGATTCAGCGGTCAGTAATATCTCTATCCTTACTTTGCACCATTACTAATACTTTTTAAATCGAACAAGAATTTCCAGATTCTTATTATATTATATTAGATATAACTATTTGTAGTTTTTTCGAAAGATTTGTATAGCTTAGTCAGAAAAATAAATTATTGAACAGTTTACCCAAACAAACAAAATCTTCACCAAACCATTAGTCATTTGAGCTAATAAAGTTGATACCATTTTCTGATTGCAGAACGACGAAAAAAAGAACTTCAAATCAGGCGTTTGGGTAGCCCTTGCACTTGCTTCGGCCCTCCTTGTTTTTATGGCGTAGTTCAGTTTCCTGGCCTATCGAACATTTTCTTAAGCTGCGTGCGCTTGCTTCGACCCTACTCATTTTTATGGCATAGTTCAGTTTCCTGGCCTATCGAACATTTGCTCAGGTTTCGTGTTTTTATTTACTAGTAAACCATACATTGAATCGCTGAATCAGAACATGCAGACACCAAATCAACATGCAGACACCGAAGCATTCAACATGCAGTAACCGATGGCAACAAGTGGCAACTTCAACTACTTATAAACTAGCTCTAGTTCAGTCATATACTTTAACATTAAATGTTAGCAAATTAATGCTAATGCAAAGATAGCATTACTTCATGAAGGTGTCAAGTTGGTCTAACTACTTGTACTTCTCCGAACTTTGTCCTAACTTTTCAGCCTGTATACCTCGGTTTGAGGCCAAATAAGAAGGAGATTGCGTTCATTGGTTAAAAGGATAAAATATTGTATTGGTTGATATGTGCTTTCCAGAAACTTTGCTTTAAGCTCCAATTAGTTTATCAATTAGCGTGTCAAACTAATGCGACCGACCAAATTCGATTACTATAGTCCTTGCCAGCTCGAAGGAGCAGGGACTAATAATTATATATCCCAAATATATATCTCGCTTTAAATATATGTGGAAAAAATAAATAAACATGTCAACTAATTCTATGTCATTCTCGTCTTTCCTAACTTATTATTTGAGCCCTATATAGGTTGCGAGGCATCTTTGGCCACTCGAATGCAAAATAATAAAAATGGGTTTCTAACATATATAACCTTGTATTATGACATATATATATATATCATACTAACGTGCTACTCTTATATTTGATGTCATGATACCTCTCGTACAATTGTTTTATAGACATAATTATTTTATATCTATTTGTAAATATGGTTAAATATAATGGTCGTGAAGCCATGACTTAAGATTGGCTTCACTTAAGATTTAAGTGATTGAATATGTAAATAAATATTTTTTTGGAAGGTTTTGAGAAAGAGCACATGAGTAAACTTTTTTTTTTCATAGGAATTATTAAGTAGTTAAGTCTAAATGTTGGACTTTCCCAAAATTCTCCATTATAGTGCAAACATTCACCCCAGGATCAAGAATATAACCGCATTCTTTACCAAGTCAGAAAATCAATTTGTGATTGGTGAATCATCAAGAAAAAATGTATTTTGAGTGATTGAAACTCCTTCCTAGTTGGGGAAACCAAACCAGAAGGCATATTGAGGACCAAAATAGTATGTCATAAACACGCTCTCTACATTTGATTCCTAAAACAATGTTGGAATTCAACTAGATAAGTTTAGAATTAGTCCAATTTAACAAATTTGATTAAAATAATTATTGTTGATTAAAATAATGATTTATTTGGTCTAGCTTAACCATCTCCTTAATATGGTCAAGAAAGTCGTCTATATGCAATGAAGGAAAATCATGAGAAAATCTATATAAATGAAGTTCTTCACTAGTCATAAGGATAAGAAGGAACTAATGCCGAAATTCCACTAGAGCTATAACCACGATAAACTTGTGCATCCACACTAGTGAGAATAGAGGTTAGGAAGGAGATCAAGGGCAGAGGCTTGGAGAACTCATTGATGTATTCTAGTTCTATTTAAGGACTACCATAAAAAGTATTCTCCCCATTATTTATATTTCATGGTCTATTGCATTTGATGTGATCGATATATTATGCTTGGCACTAATATTATTTTGCAGGAAGATCGGGTTGGTTTCTTTATTTGCGTGTAGGTTATTTAGGACATATAGGAGAAAATATCTCAAGTATATCTTCTTAGAGTTGGAATCTTCAAATAGAGTTAAGGATCTAACATTAAGAGGTAAGTTCTCTACTCCTGTCTTGTAATCTGAAGTGCTTAGGATTTTTCTTGTTTGTGTGGTTCCACTTCTTCTTCATTCACACCATGGGGGCTTCACTCAGTGAACCTCTGACCTATCACTTGTGTTCATGGCATATTAAACAATATCCTTAATTTGACTACATATTGGAAAATACCCCTAAAAATATCATTATTTAACCCCTTGCCAATATGGACCCAATATATCTTCTCAATTTAAAAACCCCCTACGTCCACTAGATATTGTAGGTATCCATTTTTTCATTAACATTTTTTATACCCCTCTATATTTTTTAATTAACTTTGAGCTCCATTTTCTATACTGGCCAATTAAAAAACCCTTCACCCCCTATGTATCCCCTAATATATTATGCCACATTTTCCTCAATATATTTCCCCCAATATGAACCCATGTGGTATGGTATTGCTCCCTAAGTGAAGCCCCCGTGATTCACACACACCATTTGCGAAAGCTCTTGTCAAAGCTTCCTGGGATTAAAGTAACCTACTACTATAGGCTAAATTCCGTCTTAAACATACATGGTGATTCCATAGGGGAGCTCCTAGTAAGTTAAATTTTTAGCTTACTATATTATGACAATGATTGTAACATCGTATATCACATTCAAACAATACTTGTCACTATGAGACATTGAATATATTTATGTACCATTCCAATGTCACAATATTAAACCCTAATATTATAAATCGTAACATTATAAAACCCAATACTAAACCAAAATATTATAACCCCAATATTAAACCCAATATTACAAACTCTGATATTAAGCTCAATACTAACATTAAAAAGCCTACTATTAAAGTCAATATTGTAAACCTTAATGTTAAACCCAATATTTCAAATATAATATTAAACCCTAATATTCAACCCAATAGTATAAACCCTCACATTATAAAACCCAATATTATAAACTTGGATATTAAACCCAACATTATAAACTAAATAGTATAAACCTTTATATTAAACCGAATATTATAAACCAGAATATTAAACCCAATATTATAATCCCTAATGTTAAATGCAATATTATAAACCTAATAATAAACCCAATATTATAAAACCTATTATTATAAACTCAATATTAAATCTAATATTATAAACCCTAGTATTAATCCCAATATTATAAACGCTAATATTAAACCCCATATTATAAACTCATTATTATAAGCCCTAATATCAAACCCAATATTATAATATCATCATTGTAAATGATTTAAACAATGACTATCAAGGTTGACTTTGTTTGACTATATTCAATAATATGGTTGGTTATGTTTGACTATTAATAGTAACCAGCCTAGATCCATCATAACGTCGGATCTATCAACCGCCGAGAGGGACTAAATATCTAGAGGTGAAAGCCTATGTTTTGAGTGCAAAATTGAGGAGAGGTTTGCAACTCGAGGGATTTGATCCCTCTTGACGCTTGATAGATTTGGTGTTAAGATGGATCTAGGCTTGTTTTAGTCATGTGCAATCATACAAAATTTGTTGAACATCTAATTATTTTGATCATTTTAAATATGCTAAATATGTCTAAGATTTATTTAGTCAATTTAATTTAAAATTTGCTTAGTTACCTCAGTTTGTTGATATGCGAGAGACTGTTAGTAACTTGAACGATGGAAAATGATGAAATAAAAAATTTGACTGCAAAGTGTCAATGTAACAATTTTGATTGATGGAAAATGTGAATAATAAGAATACAGTAAATTACAAACAATATTCATTACGATTAATCTGAAACTATTTTCTTTTACTGTTCCTATTTCCGCACCTATTAGTTTTTCCATTTTCTCATATCGATCATATGAAAAGAGTAGTTGGAGTCATAGACCATTCATATATTTAACTCGAGCTATTGAAGTAAACAAAATACCTTGTCTTTGTTGCTCTCCAATATTAATAGTAGTTTTCTCGAAAATCAATCATGGTTACTTATGGAGTGTTAAACCCCAAATAATTTTCAATGGTACATATTTTCTATTACCATGTTTGAATGCAAAGTAATTAACAATGTTGAATGATGGAAAATGAGAATAATAAGAATGTACCCAATTATAAATAGTTTATAGTTTCAAGAAGCCAAATTTCGGGTAAGATTTTATTTAGGATGGAAATTCAAGTTTGGTATTTATGGTTGAATTATTGTAACACATAAGTCAATACACGTCATGAATAATTTTTATGTGCTTACA
>APFE031328633.1:0-13983 GCA_000404065.3 Pinus taeda | reverse complement strand
TATAAATTTCAAGAATCGTTTTTTTTGTTTGTTAAGATTGGTAGATCTTTCTTTTTCATTAAAATATTTGCAAGGAGGTTACAACCACATAGCTTCATTAGGTGATCTCAACCTACCCTTTAGGTTATCTCAACTTGCCCATTGGAAAACCAAGTTTGTAGCAAAAAATAGTTAGTTTATAGATCCAAGCTATATATACTTGATTATCATGTACACAACCATGAGTTGTGTTTCTATATATAAACTACTACAAACTGGAAAGTAAATGCCGTCCAAGCAAAACATTTATGACATCATCTTCCTAGTTATCCTGATTGGTCGATGCCGAGTTAACTGGGTTTTGGTCCTTTGTACTAATCCCGGAAGCTCAATCACTAAGAACATGCTTGAGAACATTTTCTAAATTCGACCAAGATAACCATCCTGTTTTTACTTGGCTCATCCTCAACCTTGCTCTCTCATGGTCTCTTGTCTCTACCCTTGCATTTCCTTGTACTGGTCATTGTTGTATTGTCATGTACCCTTATAACCTGTTGATGACAGCAGCCCAGAACTAGCTTCAGTGCTTTCTTCCTCTAAGGGGAGTTACCTGCTTTGAGAACAAGAAACCAAGAATTCCAAACCATTATTTTCATAATTTTTAACATCCACTCGTTATGTTCATCCAACATTTCTTCCCTCATGTAGCTTACTCAAAGACCCTAAGTGTTAAAGAGCCCCACCTAAGACGCCTCGAACACCCCTACATAACCCTTTTGATGTGCCAATAATGGCCATGATTTCGGCCACAAATTGCCTGGTTGCCCACAGGCCCAAAGGCCCGGAAGCCCACTCAAAAGGAGCCTTGATCCTTCACCCCAGTGCCCCTTATTGGCTGAACTCGTCCACTGTCCCCCTGACTACGTCTCTGTCATTCTTTCCTCTACTCACCTTAGCCTCTCATCTTATGAGCCCCTTCCTCGACTATATATCCCTCCCCTATTTTACGAACCATTCCTCTCTCCTAGTGTCAGTTAACACTGGCCTGGCTAACTTTCCCGACATAAAATTCCAAAGCTTTTAAGGGCTCTTGTCCTAGACACCCACCCCCCTACTCACTCCCCTTGAGGTCTAGGTGTCTGCCCTAATGGCCTTTGACATCGACAGAGCCCAAGCCTTCGTGCTTCATTTTAGGACATAGAATGGAATTACCCCTATAGAAATTACCAGTACCATACCATTTCCCCTTAAGTTTGCCAAGAGGAAGAACATACAAGTTTCATTCAGCCAGCAACCTTCCCTACATATTCCTATGATCCCCATGCAGAAGAGGAGAATGCAAAGGCCCAATGAAACCGCAATAGACTCATGCACAAGAATATATTTCCTAAGCGGAGTAGTATCCCTGCATAACTTCTGCAATCGCGATGAATCTGACCACTGTTCACTTCCGAGATATTTTCATAACCTGAATTTCTTTCTCTCCCCATCCCCTTGCCCCCATGTAGTTCCAATTCAACAAATGAGACATTAAGGAGCATAATGAAGTATTTCTTTGTATGTAGAATTAAATCTAATTATTATTATAATTTTTTGTTGTCTAATAAAACCCAAAAATTTTATAATTGGATAATTGATTAATTTTCTTAAATGTGAAGAAAATATAAAGAAATAAAGATGATGATGGTTCTCCTCCATGTTAATTGATAACCTAATTATGATAAGTTTTTGCTTTTTCAAAGATAAAAATAAGCATGAGGTTAAAGTGTAATTGGACTTAGAATTTGATTTCATGCATAAGACTAAAGAGAGATGCTACTAGCAAGCATATGATCTTATTGCTATTGCATTAAGAATGACAAGGAAAAAAGAATTGTGTTTTAGTTTTGGAATAAGATCAAACGTTGTGTTCAATCAACTAAAATCTAATCTTCCTTTAAAAAAAAAAAATTAATAGAATCCAAAATTTGAAAGCACCTAGCCATAACCAATCTACCCTATATAAATTATGGTAAGAAGTGGGAATGTATAGAATGACTTGCTTCTTCAATGTAGATTTAATCTAGTTATGTCTTTATTTTTTACTGTATTCTTGAAGATATGATCTTCCAAATATTATATTCTTTAGATATATCATTATACCTTTGAGAACAATTGCTAATATAAATCTGTTATTTTTTCTTGGTTGCAAGAAAAAATACTTAATATACAGTGAATTTGAACTTAAATTTAAATTGGAAACATGATTTAACAGCTACAAGTTGTATTCTGACAAGGTTTTCACAATCACAGTTAAATTGTAATTAAATCGACACTAAAAATAATTAAATCGGCACTAAAAGATGATTATAAGAATGACACACTTCATTACAAGAACTACATCCAAAGTTTCTCATAGATGATCATTGGAGGATGAACCAATTTTATCTCGCAGAGTATAACTATCTCTCAATCCAATAGGGCTCCAGTGTTCGAGCTAAAATTGTACATGTATAAGGACGAGTGTAAAAGACATATCGGTGAACTTTGAATTTCACAAAGTGCAATATTTACCGCCAATGAAATGGAAGAGACTTTTGACCCGTTTCTAATTATGATTACAATAATAGCACCTATTGATTACCAGAAGTGCACCCAACGGTTCTAAAAGATAGTCGTTGGATGATAAACCACTTGTAATTATAGATATCTCTCAATCCTATGGCGCTCCAGCCGAAATCATATTGTTATGGGACAGATTGAAAGATAGATAGGAGATATATATATATGGATTTCGAATATCACAGCGTGTCATATTTACAACCAATTGAATGGAAAAGACTTTTTAGCGATTTTTTTAACTATGATTATAACAATGAGACATTGATTAGAATAAAGGCATCCAAGGTTCTGACAGATAGCCGTTGGAGGATAAAGGACTTTCCGGCTTTCTCGTCGAAATGGTACGGGGTATCCAAGAGATGTCACAGATATATAGGTGTGCCTCATTTACCACCCATTCAATGTAGGAGACCCTTCCTTGGTTTAGCTCCATCCGTTCTTTAGCATTCGGAATTATGAGAAGTGCGGCGCAGGGAACGGGCGAGACATGTATTCTCTAGCCGGTGGCAAAGTTCTATGGGGGTGATGGACTACTTCTGCCGCCATATTGTTTCGGGTAGTTTACTGTTCTACCATTTTTTCTTCTCTATTTGTCTATTTGGTTTATAGGAAAATTGGTTCTATAGCCTTCTATATGAAAAATTAAATCTACGGAAAACTTGTCTATTTGGTTTATAGGAAAACTGGTTCTATAGCCTTCTATATGAAAAATTAAATCTATGTAATTAGACGGACAACTGGAGTACCTTTTCATCTTGATTCTTCTGGTTTGTCAGGATTTGTGTTTAGTATTTTATGGTTGCGTCTCAAAATATCTCCTAGAGATGGCAAGGGAGACTGGGCAGAGGGACACAATTGATTTCCAGAGGTAGTTATGTCATCGTATTGGCAGCTTCTTGGCCATTTGATTGTCCTCTTGACAACTTAAACATGTTAGTTTTCATCCAGCTATAGACCACTGCTACAATCAGGGCCTGCATTTGGGAGCTATTCACCACCAACGCCTTCAATCAAGTTCGAATTGCACAGGTACACCTAGACCGCGTTCTTTCCATGCTCTTGTTTAAATGGTTCTTTTACATCTACGGCTGCATATGCTGCTGTTTTAATATTTGAACACATTTTTGTCTCCGTTCGCTCATGTTCCCGAAAGCCTTCGTTAAGGGGTTCACACTCGGAATTATTCTCTTAGTGTGTATATGGTCATCTTTTATCATACTCTTTAAATTGATAAGCGATATTCATACAATAGAAATGTAAATACCACCCTTGTTTGTCCATTCTATACATATAAATTGTTGTTTTCTTGTGAATATTAAGGTCCTATTATTTAGAAACTAGTCACAGAAAAGCACGCTGCATTGTATTCCTTATTCCTTACGATGCTTGTTACGGTAGTTTAAAATAAGTAGATTTGTTTTGAAGGATTGATTGTCTTTTGTCCCTCGTTGGCATCTTATCACAACTAACATGAATATATAATGGAGCTCTAATGCCCATTTTAACTTTGAATTCTTGAAATTATCAGACACCCTTTTCAAAATACTAAGCTAAACTTGTATATTATCTGGCTAAGCCTACTCGCCTTCTATCTTATCTTCCACTTGTCTACTATGTCCTCGAAAGAAGTCACTTCTCTGCATATATAGCCTTGCCTGCACCTCTCATGCTATGAATCTCGGGAGATTTTGTATTGTCTACTATGTCCTGGAAAGAAGTCACTTCTCTGCATATATAGCCTTGCCTACACCTCTCATGCTATGAATCTCGGGAGATTTTGTATTATTTGAAATTTTCAGTTATTTGAGATTGACGGGTGCCTTTTGAATCACCAGCCATGTCATCTTATATAATACTGAAAATCTATGCAATCAAATTTTCTTTTATTTACAATGAAAATCGAAAACCTTAAGAAACATCTTACATCAAATTTGTAGTTGAATATATCATAAACCGGTTAAAAAAGAAAAACGAAAAAATAATAACAAATTGAATTTGAGATAGATTATACACGAGGATTTAGAATAACTGAAGTTACTATAAATCGAGATTTTTCGTCCCAATATAAAATTATAATTATAATTACAACTTTAAATTTAATTTGACATTTTAAATTTTCCATTAGTCTTTCTTTCTTTAACCATTAACCAATTCATTCATTAGTCGAGTGTAATTCTGGTTTCGCACACTAACTATCAACAAATATATTTTAGGAGATTGTTCGGAATTGGTCGTTAATTTTATCAGTCAATCAGTTTCAATGAAGAGGTTAATCACATTTTAAAACTTAATGATGACTGAAATTTTTATTTATTATATAGGAATCGAATTTTTATAATTTTTATTATAATATTTTTATATTTACTTTTATTTATTTGAAAAAGAAAATTAATATTTAATATTATATATTTATATAAATTTCTAATTTTTCTTATGTATTTATGTTATGGTCAATTTCAATACATTTATATTTAGAAATAATATATATATTTTTCTCTTTAGAAATGAGAAGAGGAATCTATTATGAATTTGATTATATTGAAATTGAATTATTTGTAACTTTTTTCTATCTTAATTTAATGAGCGAGAGCTATATTGGTAGGGGAAGTGTTGGAGGGAGAGAGAGGGAAGGAACAAGTAGGAGATAGCGAGCGGGAGAAAAAAGGGATATAGATCGAAGAGAATGAGGGAGAGACATCCAAAGAGGGAAGGAATAGAGGAAGGGAGGAAGAGAAAGATAGGGGGAGGGAGAGAGAGAGAAGTTGGTGTCAGAGGGAAGGGAAGAGAACATAGGAGAGAAGGGGAAGGAGGGGGGAGAGAATGAGAGAGAGGTCGAGAGCTCGAGAGAGAGGTCATGTGGGGAGAGAAAGGGAGGGAGGAGAGGGATAAAGGCAAATAGAGGTGGTGGAGAGTTGGGGGAGTGGTGAGAGAGAGAGTGAGAGAGAAGAGGAAGAGAGAGAGAGTGGGAGAGAGTACGATAAGGAGAGAGGGAGAGGGACAGAATGTGAAAGGGAGAGAGAGAGAGGGTAGGGAGAGAAAGGGATAGAGGGAGAGAAAGCAGGAAATGGGGACAAAGAGATGCGAAAGGGAGTGTGAAAGCAAAGGGGGATAGAGGGAGAGAGAGAAAGCTGGAATGGTAGATGGTTTTTGATGGAGAGAATGAGAGGGAGAAAAATATACTGGCGTAGAGGAGAGGAGGGAGAGAGAGAGTTAGGGGAGGAATGCAGAGAGCAAGGGGGTGAGGAGTGGAAGGTTGGCGAGAGTGTCGGGGAAAGAGAGGTGAGAGAGAGGTAGGGAGAGAAAGGTGAGAGAGGGAGGGAGAGATAAAGGAGGAGATAGAGAGGCGAGGTGGGAAGGGATGTAGGGATGGATGAAGGGACAAAGGGAAAGTGAGGATTGAGGGAGAGAGAGTATGAGAGAGTGTGAAAAGGATAGAGGAAGATGGAGATAGTGTGAAAGGGAGAAAGATAGGGGGAGGGAGAGAAAAAAAAATATATTATGTGTGCGTGAGAGAGATAGAGAGGAGAGTGACCAAAGTAAAATGCAGTAGAGAGGGAAAGGGAGAGAGTAGCAAGGTGCGACAGAGATTTCTGGGGAGGAGGGAAGAGAGAGAGAGAGTGGGTTGGGGGTTGGGAGTGTCATGGAAAGAGAGGAGGTAGAGAGAGATAGGGAGAGAAAGGTCGGACTGATAGGGAAGGAGAGACATGGAGGGGGAGAGAAGAATATAGAGAGGGAGAGAGAAATATGAAGGGAGATAGAGGGAGGGATTGAGAGAGTAAGGGAGAGTGAGAGAAAGTGGTAAGAGTGAGAGATAAAGGGAGGGGGATATGGAGAAAAGGTAGGAGAGAGGAAGAGGGAGAGGGAGATAAAGGGAGTGATGGAAGGAGGGGCAGTGAGGGGAAGAAAGAGAGATAGGGAATGGGAAGGAATACAAGGATGGATAGAGGTACAAAGAGAAAGTGAGCGGGAGATGGGAGAGGGAGGTAGAGAGAGATAAAAAGAGGGAGTGTGAAAGAGAGTTGGGGAGGGAGTGGAAGAGAGAGAGAGAGATAGATAGAAGGAGAGTGGAAGGGTGTGAGAGAAAGTGTTGAGAATGTGAGTGAGAGATATAGAAAGAGGGAGGGAGAGAGAGAGGGAGTGTCTAGCAGAAGGGAGAAAGAGAGAGCGAAGGAGAGAGAGGCAGGGATAGGAAGAGAGGGATAGGGAGAGAATGAGCAGGGGTTAGAGGGAGAACGTGAGAGAGAGACTGAGATGTGGAGAGATAAAGCCAAATTCAAAAGTATATAGAGAGGGAGATGGAGGGAAGCTAGCACAAAGGGAGTAGTGAGAGAGATATATTATAGGACAAAGATAGGAGGGAGAGAGGAAGAGTGCAAGAGGGAGAGGGGGTTGGATTACAATAGTAAGAAGTGAGAAAGGGATTGAGTAAGAGGTGGAGAGAGTGATACAGGGAGAGAGAGAGGTAGAGGGGTGAAAAGAGGGAGTTAGTTGAGGGAGGGAGAGAGGGATGAGGAGAGGGATATTGCGAGTTGTTTGTCATTGGTCACTAGTGTTAGCAAAAGAAGAACCCTATCAATGTGTATTCTACAACTTGGGTGGAGTGTTAGTGTATTTTCAGTAACACATCAATATCTAATTTCAAAACATATTATGAATGAATATTTTCTCACAAATATAATAAATTATGGTACTATTATTAAATGAATATAATTATGTTCCATGGGGAGTAGAATAGATGGTGGTGGGGTATTTTGTTAAGGCTCTCCATGATGTGAATATCATCAGTTCAAAACTTCGAGAAAATCCATCCATGTTAAATACTCACACTTCTTAGGAAACAATATTAAAATGATTATAATTAAAATTAAACTTAAATTTTTAATATGAATATTCATAAGTTTATTTTATTATTGTAAGTATTAAATGCTATTTTGATAGTAGTTATAAAATTTTATAATAGCCCAATATAATTGGAAAATAAATTAATATAAAAGTATTGAATAATAAAATAAGGAAAATTAACTTCTGTTTGGGCAATATTTGTAATAATATCAAATAAATTGACATATTACTTTTCATAGGATTCATTAACTTTGATTAAAATATTAGACATGCTAAAGGGTGGTAGATTATGTTTTGAAGATTCAGAAAAATAGGGAATTATTTTTTCTTTAAATATACTAGCAAATATAAGAAAGAATTGTAGAAGTGATACTATTTTTTTTGAATTTAATTATTTAAAATAGTAAAAAAATAAAATATATTATAAAATTATGAAATTAAAAAAAAATGTATTTTTGTTTAGTTAAATAAATAATTAATATAAAATAAATTAATAACTGAGAAGGAAATTTACTTTCTTAGACAAAGTTTGTAATAATATGAAAATATAATTGAGAATATTTGTTGGCATAGTATGACTTAAATTTCATTAAATTTATTAGATATGTTAATTTGTAATAATATCAAATATAATGATATATTTGTTTATAGAGTTGAGGCTTCTGTGATCCATATCAAGTTTACAAGAGATTTTTCGCCAAAAAATCTCTCATAAACTATTTGTTCTTAGAAGATTCATTAACCTTCATTAAATTATTAGATATGTTAAATGTTGGTAGATTAAGTTTGGAAGATAGAGAATTGGTTCTAGTTCAAAAATACTACCCAATGTAATAATATTTCTTCCTTTTAAAATAAGTATAAAATTTTTAAAATGTATTATAAAATATATCGAATGAAAAAATAATTTGAATTGAATGAAATTAAAAAAATCAATAAAACAAAGAACACTATTTTATTTATTAAGAAAAATGTAAATCATTTTCATAACATATATATCTTTTGCATGTCAATTTAAAAAAAAACCTAGAAATATTATAATTATTATTTTATAAAATAACATCTCTTCTTTTAGTTAATAAAAGTATGGTTATTCTAGATTTTTTAAATTTTTGCTGATTAATTTTTTAGCTTTGTCTGATTTCATAGTTCTAATAGAAATGAGTTTTAATAAAAGTGAGTAAGTTTTATTTTATATATATAAGACTAGATATCAAGAAACTCGAGACCAAACAACTATATTATATGAAGAAACTCGACAACAAACAATTATATCATTGTATGTTTTATATTGATAATAAAACTTAAAAAATTATATTGACAAAGCATTCCAAATATATATCTATTATATGTTTTATATTCAAAATAAAACTTAAAGATTATATTCTCAAAGCATTCCAAATATATATTTATTATGAGTTTAACCTATAAGATTACAAAAAATAATAACAATTTATTTAATTATATAAATTTTATTTTTAAGCACAGTATTAAATTAGAAGTACATTAAAATAAATTATACAATTATTTATATTTATTATGAGTTTAACATATAGCATTAAAAAATTAATAGCAATTTATTTAACTATTTAAAAATTAATTTTAAACCTAAAAAGTATTAAATTAGCAATATACTATATAATTTCAATTCAATTATTTATTCAAAAATATCTATTAAGTGTTTTTTTAATAGCAATTCATTTCACTATTTAAAAATTAATTTTAAACCTAAAAAGTATTAAATTAACAATATATTATATAATTTCAATTCAATTATTTATTCAAAAATATCTATTAAGATTAATTTTAAATGAGAAAAATAAACTTAATTTTGACAAGATTCACTCATTTTAATTAAATTATTAGACATGTTAAAAATAGATAGATTAAATTTTAAAAACATGGAATTTATTTTTAAACTATTAAGTGTTTTTTTAATAGCAATTTATTTCACTATTTAAAAATTAATTTTAAACCTAAAAAGTATTAAATTAACAATATATTATATAATTTCAATTCAATTATTTATTCAAAAATATCTATTAAGATTAATTTTAAATGAGAAAAATAAACTTAATTTTGACAAGATTCACTCATTTTAATTAAATTATTAGACATGTTAAAAATAGATAGATTAAATTTTAAAACAACATGAAAAATTTTATTTTTTTTAAAATACTAGCATCATAAGAATTATAGAAATGACAATACAATTTAAAAATATATTATAAAATATTTTAAATATTATCTAGCTAAACCTACACGCCTTCTATCTTATCTTCCACTTGTCTACTATGTCGTTGAAAGGCAAGTCACTTCTCTGCATATATAGCCTTGCTTGCACATCTCATGTTATTAATCTCATGTATTATTTGAAATTTTTAGTTATTTCAGATTGACGGGCACCTTTTGGATCACCAGCCATGTCATCCTATGGAATAATAATGGAAATCTATGCAATCAAATTTTCTCTTATTTACAATGAAAATCGAAAACCCTTAGAAACATCTTACATCAAATTTGTAATTCAATATATAACAAATTGAATTTGAGATAGATTATCCACGAGATTTAAGAAAAGTGAAGTATTATAAATCGAGATATTTTCATGCAAATATGTAAATATTAAGATTTTCAGAAATATATATATATATATATATAAATATATAAATATAAATAACTTTAAATTTAATTGACATTTTAATTTTCTATTAGTGTTTCTTTAACCATTAACCAATTCCTTCATTAGTCTTCACTCTAATTCTGGTTTCGCACATTAACTATCAACAAACATATTTTTAAAAGCTTGTTGGGAATTGGCCGTGAATTTTATCAAGCAATCAGTTTCAATTAAGAGGTTAATCAGATTTAAAACTCAATGTTGATTAAATTTTTATTTCTTATATAGGAATTGAATTTTTTATAATTTTTTATATTTTGTTTTACTATTTGAAAAAAATTAATATTAATATTATATATTTTATATAATTCTAATTTTTATTATATTTATATTATGTTAATTTTCAATACATTTATATCTAGAAATAACATATTTTTTTTTCTCTTTAGAAAGGAGAAGAGGAAGTTATTATGAATTTTATTATATTGAAATTGAATTACTTGTAAGTTTTTCTATCTTAACTTAATGAGCGAGAGTGATATTCATGGGGGAAGTGTTTGAGGGAGAGAGAGGGAGGGAGCAAGGAGGAGATAGAGAGTGGGAGAAAAAAAGGTTATATAGGGAAGAGATGAGGGAGAGGTAAGGAAAGGAATGAGGGAGAGACATCCATAGAGGGAAGGAATAGAGGAAGGGAGGAAGAGAAAGATAGGGGGAGGGAGAGAGAGAGAAGTTGGTGGCAGGGGGAAGGGAAGATATCATAGGAGAGAAAGGGAAGGAGGGGGCAGAGAATGAGAGAGAGGTCGAGAGAGAGGTCGTGGGGGGAGAGAAAGTGATTGAGGAGAGGGATAGAGGGAGATAGAGGTAGTGGAGAGTTGGGGGAGTGATGAGAGAGTGAATGAGAGAGAAGAGGAAGAGAGAGAGAGTGGGAGGGAGTACAATAGGGAGAGAGGGAGAGAGATAGAGTGTGAAAGGGAGAGAAAGAGAGGGTAGGGAGAGAAAGGGATAGAGGGAGAGAGAGTAGGAAATGGGGACAAAGAGATGCGGAAGGGAGTGTGCAGGCAAGGGAGGATAGAGGGAGAGAGAGAAATTTGGGGTGGTAGAGGGTTGTTCATGGAGTGAATGAGAGGGAGAAAAAGATAATGGTGTATAGCAGGAGAGGGAGAGAGAGAGTTAGGGGAGGAGTGTGGAGAGCAAGGGGGTGGGGAGTGGAGGGTTGGCGAGAGTGTCGGGGAAAGATAGGAGAGAGAGAGAGAGAGGTAAGGAGAGAAAGGTGGGAGAGGGAGGGAAAGACAAAGGGGGAGTTAGAGAGGCAAGGTGGGAAGGGATGTAGGAATGGATGAAGGGACAAAGGGAAAGTGAGGATTGGAGGGAGAGAGAGTATGAGAGAGTGTGACAAGGAGAGAGGGAGATGGAGATAGTGTGAAAGGGAGAAAGATAGGGGCAGGGAAAGAGAAGGGTTGAGGAAGAGGAAACAAGAGATATTATGTGTGTGTGAGAGAGATAAAGAGGAGAGGGACCAAAGTAAAATTCAATAGAGAGTGAAAGGGAGAGAGTAGCAAGGTGCGAGAGAGATTTGTGGGGAGGAGGGAAGAGAGAGAGAGAGTGGGTTGTGGGCTAGGAGTGCTCTTTTAAGATAAGAGGTAGAGAGAGATAGGGAGAGAAAGGTGGGAGTGAGAGGGAAAGAGAAACATGGAGGGGGAGAGAAAAATATAGAGAGGGAGAGATAAATATGAACGGACATAGAGGGAGGGATTGAGAGAGTGAGGGAGAGTAACAAAAAGTGGTAAGAGTGAGAGATAAAGGGAGGCAGATATGGAGACAGAGTATGAGAGAGGAAGAGGGATAGGCAAATAAAGAGAGGGACAAGAGGAGGGTGAATTTGCAGAAGAAAGAGAGATAGGGAATGGGAAGGAATACAAGGATGGATAGAGGTACAGAGAGAAAGTGAGTGAGAGATGGGAGAGGGAGGTAGAGAGAGATAAAGAGAGGGAGTGTGAAAGAGTGTTGGGGAGGGAGTGCAAGAGAGAGAGAGATAGATAGAAGGAGAGTGGAAGGGAGTGAGAGAAAGTGTTGAGAAAGTGAAAGAGATAGATATAGAAAGAGGGTTGGAGAGAGGAGTAGAGAGAGAGGGAGAGACTAGCAGAAGAGAGAAAGAGAGAGCAAAGGAGAGAGACACATGGAGAGGAAGAGAGGGATAGTGAGAGAAAGAGTAGGCATTAGAGGGAGAAGGGGACAGGGAGACTAAGATGTGGATAGATAAAGAGAGATTCAAAAGTATATAGAGAGGGGGAGAGACGGAAGCTAGCACAAAGGGAGCAGTGTGAGAGATATATTATAGGAGAAAGATATGAGAGAGAGAGGAAGAGTGAAAGAGGGAGAGGGAGAGGGGGTTGGATTACAAGAGTAAGAGGTGAGAAAGGGATTGAGAGAGAGGTGGAGAGAGTGATAGAGGGAGAGAGAGAGAGCCAAAGGGGTGAAAAGAGAGAGTTAGTTGAGAGAGAGAGAGAGTGAGAGGGATGAGGAGAGGGATATTGCGAGTTGTTGGTCATTGGTCACTAGTGTTAACAAAAGAAGAACCCTATCAATGTGTATTCTACAACTCACGGGGAGTGTTAATGTATTTTCAGTAACACATCAATAGCTAATTTCAAAACATATTATGAATGAATATTTTATGATGAATATAATAAATTATGGTACTATTATTAAATGAACATAATTATGTTCCATGGTGAGTAGAATAGATGGTGGTGGGGTATTTTGTTAAGGCTCTCCATGATGTGAATATCATCAGTTCAAAACTCCCAAAAAATCCATCCATGTTAAATACTCACACCGCTTAGGAAACAGTGATAAAAATTATTATAATTATAATTAAACTTAAATTTTTAATATGAATATTCATAAATTTATTTTATTATTGTAAGTATTAAATGCTATTTTGATAGCAGTTATAAAATTTTATAATAGCCCAATATAATTGGAAAAAAAAAATTAATGTAAAATTATTGAATAATAAAATAAGGAAAATTAACTTATGTTTGGACAATATTTGTAATAATATCAAATAAATTGACATATTACTTTTCACAGGATTCATTAACTTTGATTCAAAGATTAAACATGCTCAAGGGTGGTAGATTATGTATTGAATATTCTTAAAAATAGGGAATTATTTTTTCTTAAATATACTAGCAAATATAAGAAAGAATTGTAGAAGTGATACTATTTTTTCTAAATTTAATTATTTAAAACAAGTAAAAAAAAATAAAATCTATTATAAATTTATGAAATTAAAAAAAAGTATTTGTTTAAGTAAAAAAACGTAAATAATTAATATAAAATAAATTAATAAATGAAGAAGGAAATTTAACTTTCATCGGACAAAGTTTGTAATAATATGAAATATAATGAGATATTTGTTGGCACAAGATTGATTAACTTTCATTAAATTATTAGATATGTTAATTTGTAGTAATATCAAATATAATGATATATTTGTTCCTAGAATATTCGTTAACCTTCATTAAATTATTATATATGTTAAATGTTCATAGATTATGTTTGGAAGAAGGAGATTTGATTCTAGTTTAAAAATATTACCGAATGTAATAATATTTCTTCCTTTTAAAATAAGTATAAAATTTTAAAAATGTATTATAAAATAATGTTGAATGAAAAATGATTGATTTTTTGATCTCATTTAAAAGAAAATTCAAATAAAAGGAGAAAAAATTATTTTATTTAAATTAAGAAAATGTAAATAATTTTTATAGCATATATTTGCGTGCAAATTTAAAAAAAAACATAGAAATATTATAATTATTATTTTATAAAATAACATCTCTTCTTTTAGTGAATAAAAGTACGGTTATTCTAGAGTTTTTAAATTTTTGTTGATTAATTTTTTAGCTTTGTCTAATTTCATAGTTCTCGTAGAA
>APFE031328631.1:0-13279 GCA_000404065.3 Pinus taeda | reverse complement strand
GGTGAGCCTTGGGATCGGGAGAGGCCAATGCTATAAAGGAGAGAAGAGCCCCCTCATTTTGTCATTCGATTATGTGCATTTGAGCTAGTCACTTCAACTTCTAGCACGCTGGCTGTTTAGCTAGTCTGCAGCACTATTTAGTGCATTGAGTATCTCTGTTCGGAGATCTCACCCTTAGCCCCCAGGGGACTTCGAGTGCCTGTTCGGGCAAGGTATTTCCATCGGTATTTTTGCAGTAGTTTCATCAGCATTTTGCAGGAGGATTGAGCATCTTGGATGACTGCGCAGTCTTGAGAGGGATGACGCAGTTCTTTCTGGCAGGAGTTCTGGGTTGAGGTTTTGCAGGGGGATTTGTGCTGGGAGATTGACCAGGGGATCAGCCCTTGCATTTTGGAGGATTTTGGCTGAGTTTCAGGCAGAGTTCTCTAGGGGTTTTTTTTCAGTGGCAGCGCAGAGCCTTGAGGGACTGTGTGGGTCCTCAAGGGGGCGATTTTCGGGGGTCGACCATTTCAGAAAATCTTTCTGGGTTTTTCTGGGTTTCTTGAGTAGAGTCTGATTCCAAAGTTTTAGCATTTTTTGAGGAGGGGAACAGCCCCAAATCCTCATTTGATTTCCAGCAGTAGCAACACGGCAATTTTCCAGCAGCTTGGACGCAGTTCAGAGAGAGGCCATTCCTTTGTTATTCTGAGTGTATTTCTTCACTTTCCTTGTGCAATTCGAGGTGCCATCTTTCTGATCACCTCATGTACTCATTCTATTACTCAGTATAATAAAATAGCTTAGCATTTCTCTCTGCATTTCTTGAGTATCTGCTTATATTTCATGTTTATATTATTAGATGTGGCACCATTGTTATTTCCATCATTTTCAGCTTCCCGATTATTATATCGTTTGTATGTATTTGGTTGGAGTTTACTAGGGTTTGGGGAAATATCTCTGAAACGAGATATTACACACTCTTCCATTATCCCTAAGGTCTATCTTGTACCTTCCATTAGCCCTAGGGTCTCACATGTATATATAAGGCATTGCCATACAAATTCATAACTAAAATGTGAAATATCAAAAATGTAAATGAAAATAGAACAGAAAGCGAGAAGAATTAGAATATCCATACTTGTACTAGATGGTAGTTGATGATGTAGGAGCTTGTTTAGATACGAAAAATATGCGAGGGTGGTAATCTCAATGCCAAAAATGCATGTTACCCACCAAAAGTGGGTGACCCCATAGGAGAAAAATTTCTCCTAGATCTATCTTGAGAAAATAGCCAATAGCCCCTAACAAACACTAGTGTAGCTGATACATTGTGCCATTTGATCTTCGCTCCCTGCATCAGTCATATGTCCCCTCACCCATCTTTAGAGAACATATTTTTGAAGGTGGGATATCCAACCCAAAAGTTATGTTCTTCATTGTGCAATTATGTGCTTATGCTTGTTTTTCCTTGGGCATCCTGGGAATGGATTATTGAGTGACTTGGAAAAAAGGAAGGGCTTTGACCATAGTTTTGTTCCCTCACCTCAAATGGGGCAGGTTAATCCTCAATCCTAGTCCTGTGGGATCTCCTTTATTGGCCTATGGCTTTAGGAAGGGCACTGTTTGGGAAACCTTGATTTTGGTAGCACAGTCGCGTTTTCCCCATCCACATTTTTCCCTCCCCTCCGCAGATTACAACCCCTATTTCATCATATTCCTTCTTTGGGTCCACAAGGCACTCGCACACCCACTCCCCTTGTCCACATGTCTAGGTTGCGCTTGGAAATGTTTCCCAGGAGGTTGATGCAGCTAAAAGAATGTTAAAAGCATGTCCTAGCCACAAGCAAGAAACAAAAGAAAAATAATATTATAAAATGGAAAAGATGGTTGGGACATTTAACGTAGCACATGGGAAAAAGTCAAGCATGAGCTCTACCCCTTATTATGGCCATTACCCTAGTTCCTAGGGCCCTATGAGTGCCCCCAAATCATTGAGGAACCCATGCACGTCCCAACCCCTGGTGGGCGATGAACTGCCCTACCTTAAGCGGTTGATAACTACTTATATCATACACAACATGCTCTCATTTCCTGGAGCCCAGACCAGAAATACAAAGAAAAGTCAAGAAAATGAAAAAGGATAGTAAAGAATGGTTGTAAATCAAAGTACGAGTTAACTCATGTATCAACAATTTCTCCCTCCTACAACTATACACCCAAATAATCATCATTACCATCCTTGAACCCATGGCATTTGGCCTTGAGACCCCCGTGTCCACATCCATTTATCATTCACATGACACCTATCAATTAAATGATGTACCAGGGACCTGTATTTCCCCTTAGGGATTGGGAACACCAAATAGGGTTGTTTATTACCCACTAATACCTAGGGAGGTAACAAATTAGGAAGCCCACTATGAAGTCTCTATGTGCCCTTGAGAAATAATCTTGGTTCACTTAGATGTACTAATGAATTATTGTACCTAATTGTGAGGATGCACATTGGTGTTATATGTGATTGGTAGGTGGTTTCATCATGGGTTGGGAAACTTAAGCGGGGCCCAGGTCTACCAGAGGATCATATTAACACCCCTAGGTGAAGCATTAAGAGCCATTAGACTCTCATCATGTGTAGAGCACCATTCCATGCCATGGGAACACTCAACACCTTTAGCAGTTTGCTCATTGCCCTACATTATTCACAAGAAGATGTGCTTGGACCAATGTGCCCTAACCAACTTAACATTATATTGCAGTTGATCCAAGGCCCAGAGGACGTTTGTCTCATCCCTTGAGACATGGGAGGGCAAGCACCATCGTCGAAGCCCTCTGTATTGGGGCATCACAGGCTATTTTATCATCAGGAGACCCATGGGACCAGCTTTTGTGCCCCAAACTCATTTTGGGGCCCCACATGATGACTTGCATGGAGAGTAAGGAGACAATCCCTTGTTCATAATTTATGGAGCTCTCTCACACACGTTGGCACCAAGAGGACTCAACGTGGCCCTCAAACAACCCTACATCAACACGATGTCATCAATTCGACTAGCAGTTGGATGGTTATTTCATAATTTGTAAACGCTACTTGGTCGGCTTGTGACCAAGGCATGTATTTTGCACATTTTTATAATGTTAGGGGCCTTGGGCTAATAATTCGACCTACTAAGTCTCATATAAATAAAAATCAACTTCATTTGTTTTGGATCATCATCACACTTGGGAACTTCGGCCTTCTTAGCAAATCCGAGCTTTTTCTTTGGATTAGCTATTGGATGTATTGGATGCATTTTGATATTTGGAGATGAAATTCGATTTTTTTTGGAGCTATCTCTTGAATTGTGGATGGATATATCATATTGTCATCTTGTAAGTGCCTCTTGTTGAAGTTTCAATCTTGAAAAATGTCTAATGTATGGAATTGTTGCAACTAGATTAGTGTTATATTGTGCTCGAATTATTGAAGATTTATTTTGAAAGCCATTTGGTTGGCAATTGCACATGTTACTCATAGCATGGCATGTGATGAATGTTCGTAGTGGATGAAATTTTGTTTTTCCTCCATAAAACTCCATAAATTTGGAGTGGGTAATTGTTGAGGTTTGGTATCTAGGGCATCAATTCTTTATATCGTTAAAGACAATTATGTAAAATATGAAGCATCTAGGACTCCATAATCCCAAAGCAGAAGGAACTAGTCCAAACCATTTCGTGATAAAATCCTTCTTTCTCCATATTTTCTTCTCCCGAAGTTTTGGTCCCCTCTTCTTGGACGGCTAGCTTAGGGCATCGAGCAAAATTCTATAGAGTGGAAGGGTGGATTCCGGGATCATAGACTTTAAGCTTAGGGCCTTAGCGCAAGTCCTCAATGTTTGAAAAGCATCCCTTGTGTTTTCATCCATAAAAACGCTTGCTTCGGGTGTGCCCTAAAAGGGAAACCCTAGTTTGAATTTCCTTGACTTGGGGACTTCTTCGAGGGTTGTATGAGCTTTGTGTTCATTGGAACAAATCATAAGAAGCCCTTTCTTCTCCTTGCCTTGACCTTGGGAGTACCTTTAACCGCGATAATTCACAAAACTCTAGATCTCGTGCAAGTTTCTTTTAGGTCTCTAACAGCGAAAGAAAACCCTTTTAAAGTGTCATACCATCACATAAAGCTTCCCTTAAGAAGTCCTACCTCATCACATAGTACCTCAAACACTAGAACATAAATTAAAGGTGATTGTTTATCTACCGGGAATCCTCCCATCGGTGAAGGTCCGTAAACAGAAGGGGATACTTGTTGTGGTGACAGTGGGACATTGTCCTATTGTTATCTCTTAGTCTAGCTCTTTGACCCTTAGGCTTTCCGTGCTTAGGGCCTGATAGATTGTGTGGTAACACAACCTACAACATTAAAGTAAATGGCTTGCCACATAAAAGGAGGCGATAACAACAGAAAATATTAATGAAGGCTGAGAAGCGAGTGAAGGTGAGAAGAGGAGAAGGAAGGAGAGGCGGCAAAAGTACGGATGAATGAGTGGAGGAAAGATAGATCAAAGTTACTAAAGCCAAGACCAAAAAATTGAACCAAATACACGAGGGGAAGACAATAAAGATGAACAACTAAACCAAGAAGTAAGAGGTTGCAACACTAGTTGAGATAACAAATCAAAGAGGTGAGAATTGACAACTCTAGACCACAAATAGTTAAGGAAAGAAGAAAAATTTGGAAATGCTAGTGTTGAACTGGGGAATGCAATAAACAAGTGGAAGCAACCATTGGAGCAATGGTTGGAGATGCGATCCCATAGCTGCAGTCTACAGGATGCGACCATCAAGACCAAAGTCCCTAATAGGAAAAGGAGAGGCATGGTGATTGGTCCCATCTAAGGAGAAGCCATCTCAGGTCGGGCCCTACCTGAGAAGACGACCTAGAGAGGCCCATTAGAGGTGATGTAACCTAGGAAAGGGGAAATAAATGAAACAAAAAGAGAGGATATAGGAGGACTTCCCCAAGTTGATTAAGAAGTAAAGAAGTATAAAGGAGAAAGCGTTCATGAGTACAAGTATGAATGGGGGTGTTATTGCATGAAAGAGTCGACCTATCCCAGGTACCAGTGTAGGAGAATAGAGGTATGCTTGGTCGTTTTCAGGGACGCCACAGGTCTGTATGAAGTAACTAAAGTGATACAGAGAGGCCGAGATCTTTACATCTGTGGTAGAGTTTAAAAGAGGTTGATGTGTGTGGAGATAAGTTGTTGTTAGGTGAAGGAAGGGTTGTTCAAGGCTTTGAAGAACAGTCTTCGTGCCCTAGTTAGTCTTCTCTCTATGGTACGCTTCCCTTAAGAGTCTGCTCAGAAGTATGATAAGTTTCACTCAGTTTTTTTGTCCATAGGAGAGAGGAAAGAGACCCTAAGAAGGAGACATATGGACTGTGATTTGGGCCGCAAATTTTGGGTGTATTGCATAAAGATACTATGCATATGTCTCTCCTGGAGTGGACTACATCCAACCTAAGGTAGTTGTACAAAAGTGCAAGTTTATGCGCATAGTATAGGGCTAATACAATGAAGGAAAATAGCGTTAATGTGGAGCAGATTCATTGGAAGGGAGAGTTGCTCTGGAGTGGTTAGATAAGATTGTCCTAAAGGCCTTAGGAACACAAATTTGAGATGGTCTAGAGCTATCACCAAGAAGCAAAAATGTGACAGTTAAGAGGGTTGTTTTGTGGAGCCCTAGTACAGTGATAAAGGTGCAAGCTTGGTACTATTAAGAGAGCAGCTTAATGGAGCCCTAGAAGACCTCATGTACAATGTTCATTGGAGGATCTAATGAAATGTTAGGAGGAAGATTTGTGTGCCCTAGTTCAGTGGGTTGCAGGAGGGAAAACTCATTCATAATAGGGCATATTGTAAAGACCCTAAGAACTTGATCCTTTGGAGCGGTAGAGGACATTGTTAGTGGGAAGATCACAGAGCCAATGTTCAGTCATCTTGGAGAAGCCAAGAGCAGTTGATAGTAGCAGATTGACGGCTGGAAATGCAACCATTTTGATGTTGCAGAAGTTGTAGTGATCAGCAAAAGAGGAGGCAAAGTACCTGCTAGATGTGTTCAAGGTAAGTGGATTGAAAGGACTGTTATGATCAACCAAGTCAATTGTACTTTGTTCAGGGAAAGATTGGTGGTCATAGTTGTTGACACAAAGCCCTAGTTGTGTCTTGTACAGGGTTCTATGTAAGGGCCATGATCCATCGTATGGGAGCCCTAAGATTGTTGTATTAAAGTTTGTATATAACAAGTTGTGGTCTAAAAAATTGTCTTGTGTACAACTTGATTCATTGTTATTTTTTATTCCATTGTGCAAAGTGATTTTGCTGTGGCATTTGAGTGTTTTTGTGATTGTGATATTAGACTCAAACCTGATTCTTAAGTGTCGTAGAAAATTCAACAGGTTGTCCACATTATACTAGCCGTTGGAAATGTCCAAGCCCTCGTTCAAGTAACGTTGTGCAAGAAAAGTGGAAAGTTTGAATTCCTAAGCACTCAAGATACTTTTTCAAACAATTCAAGCCATTCTTTGATGGAAAAATGTATGCTTAGGTCAATTTGGGCCTCCTTTTGTCAAACTGATCCTCTAATTGGTGGGACATCTCACCTCATTTGAAGGATTTATGTAATGCGACAACAAAAAATGTAATTTTACTTAGTCTCCAACCATATTGTGTATGAAAAGTCACTTATCTTTTGAAGCAAAAGGACGAAATGCGTTGAGAGCCTCATCCATAAATAGAGAGCTCTCTCTCCTTTTCAAATCATTGTGAATTGTTGAGATCATGTTTCCATAATGTGAAATATTTTCATGAAATCTTTGGTGTTCATCTTGAAGTTTATCTTTCTTGGTTGATTTCAAATATTCCTAAGGAAATTTTCAAATAACTAAAGAATACTACACAGACTAACTAGATTGATCAATTTGAAAAGCAACTTTGTCACTTGTAAAGGGATGTCTAGGGTTTTGTTCGCACATCTCTCTTGTTGGTGTAAGGTAGAGTTTGTCTCTTCTCTTTGTTGGCCCATTCCCTAGTGCTACCCACCAAGGGTTTCAATTTATTTTGCATCATAGTTGAGCTAATGATTGACGACTTTCCCCTAAGTAGGATCCTTTCTAGTAGGGATTGACTTCAAAACATTTTCTTGATTTTTAACTTCTAGTGTTCCTCCTCTAGCCATAAATGACAAGCATGGAATAACCAACTTAAGACAAGCATCAATTTGACCCCATAGCCCTAGTGGAAATAAGCCACACTCCTCATCTCTTTTTACTAAAATTTGTGATTGCCCTTAATTTTTATTATATAAAAAGCCTTGAGAATAGAAAAAAATACATAAAAAATAAATTATAGAAAAATATAAGCATCAAAGATAAAAATTGATCCCGAGAATTTTTTTACTTCTATGTCTAAATAAGTTTTGACTGATTACATTTTGATTCTAGGCTCATTTTTTAGAATGGTGTGCCACATTGAATATCAAAGAAAGATAGTGCCCCCTCTCCTTTCTTGCATTTAATTTTGATCTAAAAATGTGGAAGGGTTTTGAAGGAGGTTTTAGAAATCTGATTTTATCTTCAGTAATTATAGCTCAAGTATTGGTAAAATCCCTTGCCTTGTGATACACGAAAAGTTGATTCTAACCCTTCTAATCCCCAGGAACATTTCTAAAGTTTTCTAATTAAATATCAATCACCTTTGGAAGTGATTTCAGTTGTCCTAACAATTGCAACACGTTTCATGCTAATTGGGACACTTTCATTTTTCAAACCCGAGGAGTTGGTGCCCCAAAATTGAGTAACAATTTCCACATTTGAATAACTTTTTGAATAATCAATACTTTGAAGTGCTAGTATTTTTATTTTCATTATATTTCATTATAATATCATCTCAAATTCATATTCATAAGTTTCTATAGCATTTTGGGCTTATGAGAGGCCCTAGAGTCAGCTTTTCTTTGTTGGTTTCTGCAAAACTTCATGTTTGCAAGTCTGTAAATGCAAGGTAAATCATCATTTCATGGTTTAAATACCAACATTGTTGAGGGCCTTCATAATCAATCGTGGCTCTTTTGTCAAGGTTACTTCATTCATAAATTTAGTATTTTCTTCGTTGGTTTGTGTTTTCTACAGTAATATATCATACATCGGATCAAATCTATTTTTTCTCTTTAAATCCTACCCTTCATCATTTCATAGTTTGTAGGCTCTGGTCATCCTAATACATTTGGTGATGCTTGTGTAGTTTGGAATACCCCCTATGGAACTTTGGGAGTTTGCCAAAAGTGAGAGGAGAGTGTGCTTGGGTGACATTAGGGGCATCTGATGTGTGCTTACCATTTGGAATCTTGCCCAAGCCTTTATAAGCCTGCTAATATGAGTGGTAATAGGTCTCTAGGGTAGGGGTTTAGTAAATTTAAAATCCCCTGCCACCAAAAAGAATTAGAGAGACTTCCCCTGAGATATAGAAGAGTTAATGACAACTCATTAGTAAAATTGGCAAAATGTGGCATGATTGTTAAAGTGAGGAAATATGCTACCACAAGGAAGGAGAGAGATGTTACAACTCAATTTTAGAGAAAATTAAGAAAAACTAAGAGGAATCGAATGAGAAAGGGGAATGCTAATAGGTCCACTACGATTTTACCCTTCATTAAATGCCTAGTGACATAGATTAATTACAATTCACAACATGTAGATAACAACCAATTAAAAAACAAAACCAAACTAACATGGGGTTATCTCATAAATCTCCTTAGATGAGATAACTCCTAAGTGCTAGATATGAAAGAGAGGAAAACCAAAACAATCTAACCTTGTTGCCCCAAAAGAGTTGATCGTTGGGCCTTGAGCAACTTCCACGTGATATTGTGCCTATTGATGATCCTCCATATGCTGAAATGTTGAGCTTGAAATGTTGGGTGTTTAAATTTTTTATGATGTGCCTGTTACCCACCAAAATGCGTAACCCCATAGGCGAAACCTTTTCTCCTGCATTTGATAGCCACTCGGACAACCAGCTAGCCATCAACCTTTTATATCCATTTCTTGATGATTATATGCCTTCGCCATCTGCATCAACCACATACCTCTCCCCATCCAACATTTCCTCTTGGATGAAAGTGAGCTTCTATTCAAAATGTACTTTGATCATTTTGCAATCGAGTGCTTATACTTGTATATTTTGCGCATTTAGTATCGATAAAGGGGTGATTTAGAAGATTTATTGATCTTGACTGTAAATTTTTTCTCTCACCTTACTAGGGGAGTTAATCTTTAGCCCTAATCTAGTGGGACCTCCCTTAAGGCCTTAGGGTTGTAGGAGGGGCACTTGGGAAATACGGATTGAAATAGCATGTTCATCTTTCCCTACATCATACTTCCCACTTTCCATACCACATTACAAGCCCCTTATACCACCGCCATTCTTCGGGTCTAACTTGTCATTGGTTCATTGGGTTTTGGCACTTTTTTGTCCACACTCCTTGAGTAGGAGAAACGTTGTCCTCGAGGTTAATGCAACTAAAAAAATGGAAAGCATATTATGGTCACAATGAAAGAAAAAGAAGAACATCAAAATGTAAAAGAAGGTTAGGATAGAAGTTAGCGCATGGGAAAAATCTTAACATGAGCTCTACCCTCCTCATTGCTCATCACCCGGTTCCTGAGCACTTGATTCTCCATTTCATTAAAAGGAAACCTTTTATGTCCCAACCCTAATGAGAAATAAATTATCTCAAATACTAAATCATAAGACCAAGCTCTAACCCTTAAGTTATGCACACAGAATAAAAATCATTATGATGAAAAAGTAAAAAGCACACTAAGGGTGTGCCCTAGAATGGAAACCCTAGTTTGAATTTCCCTGACTCGGGGACTTCTTCGAGGGTTGTATGAGCTTAGTATTAATTAGAATAAATCATAAGAAGCCCTTTCTTCTCCTTGCCTTGATCTCAGGAATACCTTTTACCACAATAATTCACAGAACCATAGATCGTACAACTTTCTTCTAAGTCTCTAATAGGGAGCGAAAACCCTTTTGACGTTCCATATTATCACATAGAGCTTCCCTTAAGAAGTCCTACCTCATCACCTAGTACCTAAAACCCTAGAACATCAATAAAAGATTATTACTTATCTACCAGGACTCTTCCCATTGGCCAAATTCCACAAAGAGCACAGGACACTGGTTGTGTTGACAATGGGACATTATCACATTGTTATCACTTAGTTTAGCTCTTTGGCCCGTACGCTTTCCCTCCTTAAGGCCTGCTAGATTGTCGTAACACACCCTATAACATAAAAGTAAATGTCTTTCCACAAACAAGGAGGCGATAACAATAGCAAATCCCAATGATGGTGAGAAGCGAGTGAATGTGAGAAAAGGAGAAGGAAGGAGAGGTGGAAAATATAGGGATGAACTAGTAGAGGAAAGAGAGATCAAAGTTACTAAATCCAAGATCAAAAAACTAAACCAAATAAGCAAAAGGGGACAAAAACAGAGATGAACTACTGAAGCCAAGAAGTAAGAGATGGAAACACTAGTTGAGATAGCAAATGAAAGAGGTGAGAATTACAACTCTATAGCACAAATAGTGAAGGAAAGAAGAAAAAGTTGACAATCCTAGTTTTGAACTGGGGAATGCAACAGATGAGTGGAAGAAAGCATTGGAGCAATGGTTGGAGATGTGATCCCATAGCTGCAGTCTATAGGATACGACAACCAAGACCAAAGTCCCTAATAGGCAAATGAGAGGAATGGCGATTGGTCCCATCTAAGGAAAAGCCATCTCAGGTCGGGCCCTACCTGAGAAGACGACCTAGAGAGACTCGTTAGTGGTGATGTATCCTAGGAAAGGGGCAAGCAAAACAAATAGAGAGAGAGAGTATATAAGAGAAAGGGTTCATTAGTAAAAGTATGAATGGGGGTGCTATTATTTTTTTTAGAAACCCTCAACATATAAGGCCTAGGTTTCTCTCACAAATGACCCTCCCAAAATCAAAGCATCACTCAACTTGGTAGAGAATATTAATTATCGACACCTTATGAGGCTAGCATAATCCACAAGCCACTAGAGAAAGGTTAGTACTAGAAGGAAAGGATTTCATTCAACAATCGATGGGTAAGGAAAAGAGAAAAATACTATGGGAAAGAAAGCATCACGCAACATTCTTATCTCCTATGGTGATATGTGAGCTTCAGGAGCTGAATCTACTATGAATGATGATTTATTGGTGCACTTCTTGAGTAGCCCTATAAAGGTGATCGCTTATTGTACTTTTCCCCTGAGTTTCCCATTACCTTAATGCACTCTTTGTTCCCCAAATCAACCATATCCATATGTATGCATACCTATTTGGCCATGACCATCATTCTTCATTGAAGTCTCACAGTTTGTGATACATTAATTCTCCCTAGTGCAATGACCCACATCCTCCAAGGCAATGAAAAGATCTCTTGTGACCTCCAAGTCAAGCGTAATCAACTCCAAGTCAAAGCACTACTGACGCCCCCTTTAATGTCCCATTTGCATCGATGAGGTATCTTCAAAACGAGTCAACTTCTACTTTTGGTGAAACCACGAGGTTAAAAGAGGTATCATGGAAAATGTGTTGAGACACAATATGTCAAAGCAAGTCAAGGACACATCATGGACCAAGGACAACTCATGTTCAAGAAAGTTCAAGCCTTAACCCACACAAAAAGAGGGCAAATGGACCTAGACAAGGAGTGTCGTCCACCCTTTCTACCCATTGGATCATGTAAAGGTCAATTTGGAGGAATGTTGAGGAAAAACATAAGGCCATATAGGTCTCCAAGCAATGCAAGGTACATTTCAAGTCAAAAACAAACAACGAGCCTAAAAGCATGGTTTGAATCATCTTTGCACGAAGGAAAGTGACGTATTCCACATTAAACTAGCTGTTGGAAAGGCCAACATCTTCATTCAAGCAACATTGTGCAAACAAAATGGAATTTTTTACTTCCTAAGCACTCAGGGTCACTTTTCAAGGAATGTCATGTTATTTCTTGATGGAACGTTGTACCCTTAGACTAGTTAGGACCTCCTTTTGTCAAATCAAACCTCTAATTGGTAGGATGTCTCACCTATTTTAAGATTTAAGTAATGTAATGAAATAACTTGTAGTTTGACTTAATCGTGAAGCATGTTGTGGATGAAAAGTTGCTTTTTTTTCAAGAAAAAGGAGGAAAGATGTTGAGATCCTAATCTAAACAAAGAGAAATCTCCCTCCTTTGTTGATCATTGTGAATTGTTGAGATCGTTTTTCCATAATATGAAATATTTTCATGAAACCTTTGGTGTTCATCATGAATTATCTTTCTTGGTTGATTTCACATATTTCTTAAGGCGATTTGTGGATAACTAAAGGCTACTATAAAAACTAACTAGATCAATCCATTAGAAAGGAATCTTTATCACTTCCTTAGGGATGTCTAGGGTTTTACTCGCACATCTCTCTTATTGGTGTAAGGTAGAGTTCATTTCTTCTTGTTGGGCCATGCACTAGAGTGCTCCTCACCAAGGGCTTCAGTTTATTTTGCATCATAATAGAGCTATTTGTTGAAGGATTTTCCCCAAGTATAATCGTTTCTAGTAGGGCTTGGTTTCAAAACTTGTTCTTGATTAAGCATGAGCTCATTTAACTTTTGGGATTCCACCTCCAGCCAGAATCCACAAGCATTGATCAACCAACTCAACATGGGCATCGATTTGACCCCACAGCCCTCGTGGAAATAAGGCACACTCCTTATTCCACCAAACAACCATCTGGTTTTATAAAATTTTGCAATTGTTCTTAATTTTTATTATCCAAAAAGCCCTTAGAATAGAAAAATACATACATAAAATATTATATAGAAAAATGTAACCATAAAAATAAAAAGTAAACCAGTGAATTTCTTCACTTTTATGTTTATATAAGATTTGACCGATTACATTTTGATTCTAGACTCATTTCTATTAAAACATGCCACATCATTTAAACCTTCCTTGTTGAATATACTCTAGGCGATCCACATACAGAGAATGCTTTCATGTGGTGCAATATACCACTATATAGTTGGGGAAAGGTTGTTGAGGTGACAGTGGTGGCCATTCTCCTGTTGCCACGAGGTTTGGATCTTCCTAGTGAGGATTTGCACTAGGCCTACAAAATTTTGCAGTAACAAGCCATTTCAAACAAAATTTTTGCATCAATTGATAACGGGAAAGGGTTAGAGACAATACGCAATTTGCAATTTTG
>APFE031328625.1:0-11190 GCA_000404065.3 Pinus taeda | reverse complement strand
GAATTTCAATAAAATTCCACTTTGAAACCCTTTATTTGGATTTCAAATTCATTAGACCCGCGACTATATTTATTTTCGGGTCCGTATCTTATTGCTCCACAGCACTGCTTCAACCTCTGCCTTCTCCAATCGTCGATTTATCGCTATAGGTGTATCGGCGTTCCATTGTACTGCCCTTGACTGCTTCAAAGCACCGATATGTGATATAGCGATTAGATCTAGGCCGTCGATCTGGACTCTCGATTCGATGGTCCAGGATCCATCACATTATTGCAATCACTCTATATATAGTCGGACCCCCTATCACTTCAAAGCGTCGATCCGATCAGTCCTTATGGACCTGATATGGATTAGACCACTCTCTATAATAATTCAAGTCTGGAACTCAATTCTGACTGTGTTTTGTGCCGTTTCTTAGTGTAAACTGGGTTTTACACTTGCAGGACTTAATATTTATAAATAATTCCTCTAATGTGATATTTCGCCTTCCTCTTCAACGACATCATCTGGACTGTTGATCTTTCAGATCAAACGACTCCAATGCGTGCCTCTTCACTTCACTATTCATCCCTTTTACTTGATTTTTACGCGATTTCTTCAATTTTACTTCTGTGGTTTGGTTCCTCTAAAGGTTCCCGTCCTCTGCTATTTCGCTTTGCTGTCTCCCTCCTGGATTAACTTCACATACCCTTTGATCATTGTTCTCTTGATCCTTTGAATGGATTCAATGATCCATCGCAAATCTCTGTATCATTTTTTCCCTCTGCATGCTCTACAGAACTCTGCCTGCAACCCCTGTTACAGAACCTACGAGTTCAAATACAATTCAACACTTGAAACATGCATTCCCACTTGAAATTGGGTTGATTGTATTAATAAACATCAACAATGACTACATAATGGGATCTCTATCTCACATAGGCCTGTTCTTCACTATTGTGGCCTCTCCCTTTTGACTCTTCCTGTAGGCTTACATATATGCCAGGAGTTCTGTTGAACTATCCTGGTTCGACTCCTATATCTACTGAACCGATTCCTAAATCCTCTGTCCATTATGTCCACTTCTAATTAATTAATTCCTAAAGCCTCTCCTTAGTTCCTTGAATCACAAACTGTTCTAAGAGTCCTAATTGATTTTAGGCTCTTTTGTCATTATTGCCACTCATGTTCTCATTTATTCGAGAGCACTTACAACTTCCTCCATTATCTAATTAATTCACTTAAAAGCCTAATATTACCTTAATTTGTCACTTAGGAATCCAACTTCCTAAAAATACATGACCCCCTATGTCTACTTAATTACAATGATTTTCTCTTGGGTGAATGCTCCTGCATCAACCTCACTAATGGAATCCTTTCATGAAAGGCATCTTTGCACAAGAGCATCATCTTTGACCTCAATGTTCTTAGTACATTGTGTTCTAATTGTGCAAATTAATGCAAACCTCATGTATGGTTGTAATTGTCTGTGCTTTGAATGTTTGGCTCCCCTGGTTGTCAGTTGTTGTCCTCATGCAAATTTACTCCATACTTATTAAGTCATCTGTCACAGTATTATAGTTCACTGGTCGATAAACATGCTGTTATGATGGCGCTCCCTAGAATGATTGAACTCTTTCAACTTATTCCTTACAGTTCAGTCTTTCCACTACTTGTAAACATGGATATTTTCAATTTTGAGAGTTTATATGTTGCTTCGTTGTGAAGGAAAATGTGTTTTCTTAATGCTCCAGATATAATTAACAAACGAGTTTTATGTTGTGTAGGTCAGGCATTGTGCTATTGAACAAAATCCATCATGTGGGCATAGTATACCCAAAATCTATGACCATTCCTATCATATAACGTGGATTGCAAAAAAGTAGAGCTATTGTTTTCCTCGTTATACTTAGATCTATTTTTAAGTGGAGATTAAGGGATGAAATGCAAGTTGCAAGTGGAGCAGACAACAGGTAAGTGAACTGCTGATTGCATGTGTTACCTGTTTAGTGCTCTTAGGCCATTATGTTCTCATTGTGCATATTCATGCAAATCTCAGGTCATGGTTGTAACTGTCTATGCTCTGAATGGTTGGCTCCCCTGCTTGTCAGTTGTCATCATGAAAATTTACTCCATACTTATTAAGTCATCTATCACAATATTATAGTTCATTGGTCGATAAAAATGCGATTATGATGGCCCTCCCAGGAATGATTGGATTGTCTTTCAATTGATTCTTTACAGTTCTATCTTTCCACTACTTGTAAACATGGATATTGTCAATTTTGAGGGTTTATATGTCTTTCAACTTATTCCTTGCAGTGCAGTCTTTCCACTACTTGTAAACATGGATATTTTCAATTTTGAGGGTTGATATGTTCCTTCATTTTGAAGGATATATTCAATTGAGGGCTTATATGTTCCTTCATTGTGAAGGAAAATGTGTTTTTTAGTGCTCCAGATATTATTAACAAATGGGATTTATGTTGTGTAGGTCAGGCATTGTGCTATTGAACAAAATCCATCATGTGGGCATAGTATACCCAAAACCTATGACCATTTTGATGACTTATGATGGGACTTGTTGCAACAAACAGTCCATGCCCAATGATATAAAAATATTCTATTCTTGAAAAAGAAAAAGGAGGTTTCATATAAAGATGGAAGCCACTCAAATTAGTCTTCTTGAGAAAAAGGTGAAAGCTATTGTTGAGAAACTGGTTAGGGATAGGTCACTAAAAGAACCACCAGTTTGTATCTTTTCATGGCATAATTTGGGTATCTCTCATCTCAAGCGTCCTTGTGATAATATGCTATTGAAGATAATGGGTCCTAACATTTCTGCCAAAAAGTGTCCTTGTGATAATATGCCATTGAAGATAATGGGTCTTAACATTTCTGCCAGAAAGTGCATGGTGAATATGTTTCGGAAGTGAAAAAGGTTTCTACTCATCAATGTACTTCAAAAGAGCTTCAAGACAAAATGATATCAAGGAGCTGGAACAATGTTAAAGAGGACAAGGATATGGAAGCAACAAAATGTGAAGTGAAACCTGTAGTGCATGTCAAACAAAACCTGCCAAAAATGGCTGAGAATATTATGGGTGAAGAATCTTCTGAAAATTGTCAAAGTAGTACAACAACAGAGAAGGGACAAGATTTAGAAGACACTACAGAATTAGATTCAAAGTCATATCATTCTCTTAAAAGCACGAAAACAGGAGAGAGAGGGGACAAGAGTTAGAAGACACTTCAGAATTAGATTCAAAGTCATATCATTATCCTAAAAGCACGGAAACATGAGAGATATTTCAGGAAAATGATCTGCATTTGTGAGAAGAGGACTGGTCTAATTTACCTATGTGGTGTAGCAATGAAGGAAACACAAAAGGTGACATGACCTTTCACTCACTCTAGAAGTTAGACATCCTCATCCTTGTCAACTTTGGAATTGTCAAATTTCTCCTGTATTCCATCCTTATCCTCGTCAACTTTGGAATTGTCAAATTTCTTCTATAGGAGTGAAGCTAGCTCTTTTTCTAAGAGAATGAGCCATCATCTTCCATTTAATCTTCTCTAGGTTCAATAGATGCTTCCATTTTCAGTTCCAACCATATGTGCAAGTCATATTTTCCAGCCACGCATTTACAAAAACAGGCTATATTTACAGATATCTCAAGTCATGATGACAAAGAAATATTTCCAGCACATCCTCGAACCAAGTCATACAACCAATCTCAACTTTATGAGTACTTAAATGTTCCAGAGGGAATGATGGTAATGACAGAATGCTCAGAAGTAGGCAAAATATCCCCTTTTAAAATACAAAGAAATTTCACCCACAACTCATACAAATCCTGAATCTTGCCATTTTCGAGGGATAGGTGTTACTGTTCAGAAAGACAATTCCATACTACCTAATGAGCTAGATGTTAGTACAACTTTTTTACGTTCTAGTGCCAACAGAAATACATGGTTTGCCCAAAATTAAATCAAGTGGACCTTCACCTCTGATTGGATGGTGGAGATTCGGTGGCAGGTGTGATTGTGGTGGATGGGATCTAGGTTGTGCACTCACCTTACTCCACAATCGGAAACAAAGAAGGAAAAGCTACTTAATTGAGACCAATTCAAAGGAAGAGGATTGTTATTCATTATATGTGCTTTCTAAGGTATTGTATTTGGGACCAAACATTTTTATTTTAATTTATCTAGATTGCCACAGTGTTATGTTATGGTTCATCCATATCATTTTCTCCTCCTTTTTTGCCTCTGAAAATACCGGGAAGTTTGTCATTTTGTCACTGCTATATGAAATTTTTGTTCATGTCAGACATTATGTATACTACAGGGAGAAAGGGAAGACAGACCTGCATTAACAATGGAAATAGTTGCCGACGATCTGTATTCTGTTAGTTTTCAATCACAATTCTTTATAGTTTTATCCATGCTGCACAACAGAGAAGAGATCCTCATTCCTCCTGGCATGCATAATAAAAGCGATAATAGAGTAACTAATTGCAGTTGGTACCAAAAGCAAAAGAAAAGAGCCCTAGGCACCTTGGGGACGAGCAGGGAGGATATCAAATTTATTCCTAGATAGATAGAGGTGTACATTGTACTGTAAAGTTTTGCTAGTCAAATTGTGGAAATTGGGCTTTAGGCTAAAGTTGTTGTCATCCATGATCCCCTATTGTGGTCTGGGTACATGGAAGATCCTGTCATCCAAATGCTAAGAGCAAACCAAATGTATATTCAACGATGGCTACTTCCATGTTGCAGGTCTTACAACTTCCCCATCGGTATTGGCTTTTGTACTATCCAAACATCGTGGCAAGATGTAAAGGTCTATTGGTTATGATTTGTGAACAAAATAATAAAGCAAAAATATGTAAATTATATTGTTTTTGATCAAATAAATTTTATCAATTCCTTGCACATCCTTCTGGTCTGGATCGAGGTTCAAGAACTTTACACCTAAAATAAGTAGAAGTAGGACACCAAGCACTTTTTGGAATTGTTTCTACTGTAGAAACTGCTTTCTATCATATTTCCCTTGTATATTCAAAGAAAAATACAATTTTGTTATTGTACATTACACATTTCAGCGTCCTTGTGGCCCTTTTATTTGTACTTTGTAGCTTCCTTTTAACTTTCGTGATTGTAAACCCTAATTTTTTCATTGTGTTAAGGAAAATTGGATGAGAACTAGAGTTCATTGTACTATTACAACATTTTCTTAGTTCTTATCTATACAACCACCAATCCTTTGTGTGTTTCTATTTGCAAACTGTTACTTCAGTTTGATTGCTTATCTGGCGTATCGTTGATACTTGAAATTATGAACTTACGTGCAATTCTAATTAAAATTAGCCAGAATTGCTTATTTTTATTATATAATAGCGCAGCTATGTTACAATTGATATTTAGAAGTTCCGTACAAAATATTTTTATATCTAGCATTAGTTATATTGAGGAAGGAGTATGCCATATTGGCCCCTTCAGATTTTTCTGCTTGGCAAAACTGTGCTTAGTCAACCCAATTGTCAATTTCTGGTTTTCCTCACCCGTGTTTTTTTCTCAAGGTTCATGAGTTTTTATATAAAATATTCTTCTATAGCATGAGGGAGGGAGTAAAGGATAATCCAAAATGTTTTGTGCTTAGTCAACCCAATTGTCAATTTCTGGTTTTCCTCACCCGGGTTTCTTTTCTCAAGATTCATGAGTTTTTATATAAAATTTTCTTCTAGCACATGAGGGAGGGAGTAAGGATGAGTAGTCGGAGGAGGATGGAGACCGTAGCTACAGGACCACAGGATGGAGCAGATTTCAACAGCTAGGGTTGCGAGCGATCGACAGATCAGCACCAACGACGGGAGGCTACAATCGCTGTCCGACATGGAAGGTTTACCGGAAACGGACCTCGTGGATTACTCCGAGGATCCGTTGGAGGGTCAGGTCTTATTCTCTAACCCTAACTCTGCCCCCCCGGGTTTCGCTCCTCCGCTTTCTGATATCTCAGGTGCCCAGAATATCCTTCCGGTTATCTCCTTGCCGGATCCCTTTTCATCTGGTCTGGTAGCCCTGCCTCTCTCTCCTGGTACAGTTTCTTTCCTTGCTTCTCATTTACTTGATCCCGCTGATCTGGATCAGATCCCATCCCCGCCTCCTGATCCACAGCCTGCACCAGAGGTTCCTCGGACAAATGTGACAAATCCCTCCCCAGATTTTGGGGCAAAACCCTCAGGCGCTTTCAGCACCCTGGTTGTTAACCCTAAACCCTCTGGACCACCTCCGCCCGAGGTCACAAACACGCTATCTGAGCATCCGTCGGCCCCCCGATCCAAGAAGTAGAGGTCGAAATGCGTTAGGGCAATTTCGAAAGATACCACGGTTATCTTCGGTGACTCTTCGGACTTTGAAGCAACCATGGCTCTAGCTCGTACAATGTTGGTAGGGCACGTGCGGGGGCGTTCCTACACGGTGGACAGATTGATGCGCTGGGTGAAAGAAATTTGGGGAGTACTCCTCACACAGGTGCCGGAGGTTGAGGTTCTACCTCGTGGGTGGTTCTCCCTTCAAAAGCACAGGAGCAGTTTCTATATGCCAATATCTTTCGAGGACCGCATTTGTGTGTTCTTCGTTTGCGAAATTGCTGCAGGGCCTTTATGGGTCCGATTACCAGGGCTTCCCATACAATATTGGAGCGAAGAATCATTCAAAAGGATCGGCAATGCACTTGGGACATATCTGGATCATGATTGTGGCTACCTCGATACCCGAAAGAAAACTGTAGCTCGCATTCTGGTGCATCTGGACACCAGAGAAGGATTGGAGGAAAGAATTACATTGCAATGGGGTAAGCTTAGGTGCACTCAGATGCTGGATTACGAAGGAGTACCCTTTCGGTGCAATCGATGCCACCAAGTGGGTCATCTCTACAAGGATTGCCCTTTGAACAAGCGACCGGACAACACTCCAAAACAATCCCCCATAGCATCCAGGCGGACTTCCCCGATCGTTCCTCAGCCATCGCAAGGATTCTCCGTTCCCATTGGAGCTCAGGAGTATACAGAGATGAACTCCCTCGAGGTGCCATCGCCTCCGTTGACTCGGGCTCGGGCAGCTGCCGCAGCCGCACAAGCTTCGGTTACATGCTCCATCTCTCCCATTATCTCTAATGCACAATCTTCTGATTATGTTTCCTCTGTATCATGTTCCATGGCTTACTGCAATATTCCCACGCCCCCCCTTATTCCTTCTATCGCTCCACCCACTCTGCCACTCATCATGTCTCCGCCCCCGTCTCCTCCCATTGAGACCCCTGTTAATAAGATTCCCCCACACCCATACTCCCTCCGCCCCCGGACCTCCCTCCCAGAATCCTCTGAGAAACATATGGGTTTGGGCATTGTTCCCTCGGGCATGAGCTCCGCTTCTACTAGGGGAAAGAAATCAGATTTAAACAAAGCCATCAAAAGAGCTGGCGCAGAAGTCGCATCAGGTCGACAATCCACCATTGTTGGGGCCCTTAGAGCAAATCCCCCCAATAGGGGTCCTCCATGAAGTGCCTCTCTTTCAATTGCACGGGTTTGGCTAGCTCCCCCAAAAAGCTAGCCCTCAAACGACTTTTTGAGGTCGAATCCCCTGATATCATCCTCCTTCAAGAAACCCTAGGTCCTACGGAATCCATCTCCCTCTCCCTGCAAAATATCTCGTCCAGATGGAAGTACATTGCTATGGATGCCAATGGTAGATCAGGTGGCTTGGCGATTGGATACAATCCAAAATCCATAAGATTGGACTCTTCTTGGGGGGGTCAGGGTTTCATGGGAGCTGACATATTCTCATTGGACTTAGGCCTCTCACTCCGCATCATCAACATTTATGGCCCTTGCCAACAGAGAGAAAGCTTCTGGAGGATGCTTCTCAGCAGGAACCTGATGACTCTGGACTGTATCATTCTGGGGGGGGATCTGAACTTCTCCTTGGGGTTTCGTGAATCATGGGGATCTCAGGTGCAAGTAGATACTATCACAGCTTTCATGAAGAATATGCTGGAACTGCATGACCTTGTAGACATTCCCATGCAGAACCCCCTACCAACATGGAGGAACAGGAGGGTTGGGGTAGCGGCCTTGGCCCGCAGATTGGATCGATTTCTGATAAAAGGTCTGTTGATTCACCAACTACACCACTTCAAGCAATGGGTGGGATCTGGGGGCATCTCTGATCACTCTCCAATTCTAATGGAAATCAAGGGACCCCTACCTAAGCCAAAAGCTCCTTACAAGTTCAATCACCTTTGGCTACAGGACCCTAGCTTCTCAAAACTGGTCTCGGACTTTTGGCATTCACATCCTATCGATAGAGAAGCATCGATGGCCAGGGGATTTGTAAAAAACCTGACTGAGCTCAATCACATAGTGATTGAGTGGGCCAAGGCAAAAAAGGCCAGAGAAGAGGAGCAACTCATCAAGATTGAAGAAGACTTAAACTCCCTTCTGGATGAGAAAAGTTTGGGGTTCATCTCCGAGGATAGCAAGACTCGACTTATTGAATTGGAGAAGCAAAAGCAAAATATTCTAAATCTCCGGGAGGAATCGCTCAGATTGAGGAGCAGGGCACTATGGCTGAAAGCGGGGGATGAAAACTCTAGATTCTTCCATAATTTTGCCAAAGGAAGGAAGGTGTCCAATACCATTTGGGACCTTCCTCTTCCTGATGGGGGAGTGGCAGATACCCTCAATAAATTATCTCAGCTTGGAACAGCACACTTCAGAGGGATTTTCAAGAGCCCTGCTGGTACCAATCTTGCTGAGATTATCAATGTGGTATTGCACTTTCCCAGGTTTGTAAACATCTATGATTCTGAAGCTCTTACAAACCCTGTTTCCATGGAAGACCTTGAAAGTACGATCAAATGGTTTCAGAAGGAAAAGAGCTCGGGACCTGACGGATGGACTATTGAGTTTTACATTGCCTTCTTTGACATCTTAGGAGGAGATATCCTGAAGGTGGTAGAGGAAAGCAGAATCTCGCGACAAATCTACTATGCGATCAACTCCACTTTCATCGCCCTCATCCCCAAATCTGACTCCCCCTCTTCATTTGACGACTTCCGCCCCATCTCCCTGTGTAATGTTCTATACAAAATTATATCTAAGATTATTGCCAATAGGATCAGGCCAATCCTGTCCAAGCATATTGTCCCCCAGCAATTTGCATTCTTAGAAGACAGACAAATCCATGAAGCCATTGGATCTGTCCAGGAAGCCATTCATTCCATCTGGACTAAACGTCTGAAAAGCATCCTCCTTAAGATCGACCTCTCCAAGGCTTTTGACAGAGTCAGCTGGCTCTATATCAAGATGATTCTCATCCACTTGGGTTTTCCTCATCCCCTCATCAATTGGATCATGGCTTGCATAACATCCCCCACTTACAGTATCCTGATAAATGGTGCAGCCTCCCACTTCTTCCATTCTAAGCGAGGCCTTCGACAAGGCTGTCCTTTATCCCCACTTCTTTTTCTCCTGGTAATGGAAGCCTTGAGTCGACTGATCATCTCTGCCAAAAGGGAAGGTACTATCAGGGGCCTTAAAATATCAGAGGATTGCTTCATTACTCATCTGCTATTTGTAGATGATGTACTCATCTTGCTCGATGGCAGTATACAAGACACCTCGACATTCAACAGGATTCTAAAGCTATTTGCACATGCCACTGGAATGGAGGTTAATCGAACCAAATCTTCTATCACTTTGGTAAACACCTCGGTAAATGAATCATATTCTGCCTGCCAAGCTTTCCCTTTCACCACATAGCCCTTGGACAGGGGATTAAAATACCTGGGTTACTGGCTAAAGCCCACCACATAGAAGGTGGCAGATTGGGCCTGGCTGATTACCAAAGTGGAAAAAAGGATTACATGTTGGAGCTTCAGATATCTATCTAGAGCGGGAAGACTCACCCTGATCAAATCTGTTCTTGAAGCCACACCAGTTTTCTGGATGGCTCTCGCCTGGATTCCCCGGAACATCCTTTCAAAACTCCAGCATCTCTACTCTACATACCTTTGGGTGGGCAACAAAGACAAGCGCACATTTGCCTGGATCGGATGGAAAAAGATTGCCCTACCCAAGAAATGGGGGGTCTGGGGTTTGAAGGATCTTCCTTCCTTTGCTAATGCTTTGGCTGCCAAGATGGGTTGGGCACTGCTCTCCTCTCAAAGTCTATGGAAAAACATTACATATCACAAGTACATTTGGCCTCTCAACATCTTGGATTGGGCTAGGCTCCCATCTTGGAACAAGACTGGCATATCCTCCATATGGAAAGCCCTTCTACATTCTCTCCCGTTAATCAGGAACAATATAGTATGGAGAATAAGAAACGGAAGCAGAGTCCGCATTGGATTAGATCCTTGGAGCGGTTGTGGGGGGAGACACATGCTCCCAAAAGATCTGGTGCAATATCTATCTGCCCAAGGTATTAGAGTCATCTCACAAATCGCGGACCAAGAGAAAACTGACCTTTTCCATCAGGCTTAGAAGAATGCCGCTCATCTCAACCTCCAGAAGAGATGGCACGATGCATGGAGTGAATACTGTGCGGCCCTGATGGAATCACATGTCAGATTATCTGAGGGATCGGACGAAATCATTTGGCACCTGGCAGACAGTGGGTGATATACACCTAAAGAGGGATACGTTCATATCATATGGCAGAGAAAACCCGAAGTTCTTGATCGATGGTGGCATAGCATATGGAAGCTATCTGCCTCCCCTCGCTCGAAATTGTTCACTTGGTGCGTTCTCAGAAATAGGGTACCCACGGGTGAGCATCTCATGCGAAGAGCTCATTTCGGACCGTCGAGATGCGCTCTGTGCAAAGATGCTAGTGAATCCACAGAGCACCTCTTTCTGCGTTGTAAAGCTGTACTGCAAGTATGGATCAACATAAAACAGGTTATACAATATGTTAGCGCTTGGAATTCACCTAGGCTGAGATAGACAAACTCTCAAGGCTACATCAAACCATTTCACCTCGTAGCTAGCCCTACGAGGTATGAGAAGGCTCTCTCGGGTCAGTTCGGTAGATCTTTCAATATGATAAGCTGACCAATTAGGATCAAAAATATTAGGCTAGTAAATTGATAAGGGGGGTTGATTTAAAGATTTTTGGGTTTTTGGTGGCAATTGGAGGGAG
>APFE031328608.1:0-24304 GCA_000404065.3 Pinus taeda | reverse complement strand
CCAAGAGTTTGTGGGCCTCGTTGGGGTTAGTTGGGTAGCCAACTTCCCGAGGTCATAACTTGGTCATATTATCTCTATTTGGCGCGTATGATACCTTGTTGGGAAGGTCTCTCTGAGTGCTACAGGTTTCACTATAATCCCTTTCCTATGGCTATGGGTCTAACGTGGACCCCAAAACAACATCATTTAGGGGGTAAAAACTTCTCCGGAAGTTTAGGACCCAAAAACTGCTAAAAATAGTAAATGTTGAAATGAAAGAGGAAACAGATGAAACTAACTAGGGGGTCTAGGTGGAACAGGTGGGTGGCCATCAATACCCACCTAGATCATTCCTCCACCCTTCGGATGTAATGGTCTCCATTCGTGTAGAGCCTCCATGAGGTGAGGAAATTTCTATTGAACCTCATCTTGGTGAACCACTTGCCCTGGTGAAGGAGTTGGCCTGCTTTGACAACTCGATATAGTTGTATCCTCTGTTGGAGAGTGTTATTTATCTATGTGTCCATGATCTGATTAGTTGTGGCCTATTGCATGCAGTCCTGGTTGAGCTTTGCTGGTGTGAGTTGTTCTGCAATGTCAGATGTGTCCAACAATGGTGGAAAGTATGGTTGAAGACGATCTAAATTGAACATTGGTGTAGACCAAGGAACGGTGGGATTTTGAGCTAAAAGGAAGCGTCACTGATAGCCTTGGTGATGGTGTATGGCCCATATCAGAGTCGGCGAAGCTTGTAGTGGGGTCCATCAAAGTGATCATTTTGCAAATGTAGCCAAACTTTCTCACCCGCTTGGAACTTGTGTGACACTCGATGTTGATCATCGTGTTGCTTGTACTTAGAATTAGCTCTCTCTAATATATCATGGACCTGTTGGCGGATGTGTTGAATGCACTCAATGAAGTTGTTAGCCCTTTTAGCTTTGGACTAAACGTGACTCAAATCTACCTAAGTGGTTGAAAATGGTATGGCCACATCAATGGGGGCATAATGGTTGAAATCCCAACCCTACCTGAAAGGGGTTGTGGCTTGTTGAGATATGGAGAGCTCTATTGTACTTGCATTGAACATAGGGGAGACTTTCATCCCATGTGCGTGAATGCTTTGAGTTGCATATGTGCAGAATGTGTATGATCATCATGTTGACAACTTCTATTTGACCATCAGTTTGGGGATGGAAAGTTGTGGACTTAGTAATTTTTGTATCCAGCATTGTCCATAGACTTGACCAAAATGCACTCAGGAATCTATTGTCCCGATCTAAGACAATGGACACCCATACTCGCTGAAAGAAGAGCTTAGAAATGGCCTATGTTGTGATACTCTTCTTCCAGGCTACCATGATAACCATCTTAGAGAATCTGTCGACAACCATGAAAATGTAATCATTTTCATGCTTAGTAGAAGGAAGGCCTAACATGTAATCCATGGAGACATATTCCCAAGGCTCGCTAGGAGTAGGCATATGAGTATATATAACTTGCTTCTTGATGGTTGGTTTGGTAATGGCGCAGGCGGTGAAGGATATAATGTACTTCCCAACATCCTAACAAAGTTTCAGCCAACAAATTTTTTTTTGCAATACTGCTATTGTTTTCTCTACTCCGAAATGTTCAGTGACTCAATTGTAGTGTGCCTCCCAAATCATCTCGGAACGCTCACTTGAAGGAACACAGATGTGTCCCAGGTGGCATAACAGTGCATCCTGAAGGTGAAATTTTGCAACTTTCTTCCCTTCCAAGAGTGTCTGGTATATGTTGTCGAACTCTAGATTGCTCTTGTAAAGATGCGGCCACCTCTATGTCTCGTGCCCATAAGATTCGAGCATAATGATCAGTGCCATGACCGATGGTCGACTGAGGAAGCCAGCAACATTATTGGTGTTTCCCTTCTTATACTTGATGTTCAAATGGAACTATTGCAAACAGGTGGAATATTTCTAATGGTGATTGTTCTATGACTTCCCTTGTGTCTATATGAACTGTAGAGGTCAGTGGTCTGTGTGGATGATCGTTTCCTTCCCCATAATGTAATGCTTCCAATGACAATAGGCCTACATAATGGAATACATTTCTTTTTCATAAGTGGAGTACTTTCAAACTGTGTCTGAAAGTGTCTCACTGTGGTAAGCCACTATATACCCATGCTAAGTAAGAACTGCACCAATAGAATATTCAAAGGCATCTCCCTTAATCTCAAATGGTTGTTGCAGGTCTACTAATGTGAGCACTAATGCAGAAAAAAGACGATTCTTCAACTCGGAGAATGCTTGTTTTTGGGTTTTTGACCAAAAAATCTTTTCTTTCGCTCCACCCTTGGTGACTTGACTTAAAGGCCAAGTGATATGAGAGAACCCCAACACGAACCTACAGTACAAATTACCAAGACCCAAAAATTTGTGGAGCTATGTTAGAGTGGTTGGGGCTAGCTAATCCCGAATGACTTGTATCCTGGATGGGTCCACATGTACACCCTTCTCATTAATGATGTACCTCAGATATTGAACCTAGGTTAGGCCAAAGGTGCATTTCTCTAATTTAGCACATAGCTTGTGTTGGCGCAGGGTTTGAAGGACCTTTCGAATATGGTGGAGGTGCTCTTCCCAACTCTAGATAAAGATCAAGATGTCATCTAAATAAACCACCACAAATGCATTGGTTAAAGGCCACAAGATGTCATCCATCAGTCTCATGAAGGTTGCAAGGGTGTTCCTCAATCCGAACGGCATGACCAACCTTTCGAAAAAGGCCCTCCTTGAATTTGAAGGCATTCTTACACACATCGAAGGGTTTGATAGGAATTTGGTGATAACCTAACTTCAAGTCAATCTTGCTAAAATATTTTTCTCCATTGACCTAGTCCAGAAGGTCATCAGTCCAAGAGATTAGGTACCTATTCTAGATGGTGATCTTGTTCAACACTCGATAGTTAATACAAAGCCTCCAAGTCCCATCCTTCTTCTATACCAATATAATCAGGCTCCCACAAGGTGATGAGCTTGGCTTGATGTGCCCTTTCTACAATAGTTCCTAAATCTGCCTCTTCATCTCATCGTTCTCCAAAAGAAAGTGTCAATAGATTGGTCCATTAGGAAGCAGTGCTCCTAAGGTCAGATCGATGGAGTGCTTGACCAAATAGTGCAGAGGTACCCTTGTGGGTGAGGTGAAAATATCCCTATACTCCTCCATGACCTTATCCACATGATGTTGCTATGTAGAGGAGCCCTTCCTGGAAGCCATGGCCACAACCTTTTTCTTACCCTGGGGGCAAACCATAAGGAAGACAATTTTCCTGGTCTAGGAAATGATCTTACTACATTACTTTGTAGTGATGAAAGAGATGGCGGTAGGCGGGGCTATCTCCATTATCTTGTACAAATTATTAGCCAAATTAATAACCATAGAGTGAGGTATAGACTCATATACAACATTAATGTAGTGTCTAAATTTTTTTGAGTGTACAATAGCTAAGAGTTCTTTCTCGGTTATCATGTAGTTCAATTCAGCTTGAGACAGATTTTTGGTAATGAAAGAAATGGCGTAGGGTAACTTATCGTATATTTGTACCAAGGCTTCCCCAACATATTTTTTAGATGTAGTAGCATGGATATGGAAAGCAAGTTCCCAATTTGGGCCCCTAATTATGGGTGCAATGGTTAATTTCTCTTTCAAAATATCAAGGGCCTCTTGGTAGATATTTGTCCAACGAAATTCTGACTCCTTTGCCAGCAATCCAAACAATGGTGAAGCCACTTTACTAAAGTCCTTGATCAACCTCCTATAATATCTAGCTAAGCCCAAGAAACTCCTAACATCCCTCTACTTTTGAGGAGTATGGACCCTTTTGATGATGGCAATCTTGTTTGGGTCCACTTGTATTCCCTCCTGAGATATTGAATGGCCAAGGACAATCCCTACATTCATTAAGAATTCACATTTCTCAGGACTAAGTGAGAGGCTCATTTCAATGCATTTCCTCAAGACTTTTCCCAGGTTAGAGAGAGCCTCCAGGAAGTCACACCCATAGGGAGTGAAATCATCCATGTAGATCTCCACAGAGTCATGGAAAAGCTCAGCAAATATTCTCATCACTTCCCTCTTAAAAGTGGTAGTGTAAATGTAGTTTTTTCTTGATCCTCAAGGTTGATTTGGATCTGATTACAACCACTGAATCCATCCAAGAAAGAGAAGAACTTCTTCCCTGCAATGCTATCTAAATCTTGATAAATGAAAGGCAAAGGGAAATGGTCCTTATTGGTGTCTTTGTTCAATTCTTTGTAATCCACACATATCCTCCACTTCCCATTCCTTTCTAGGACCAAAACTAAAGGGGACACCCACTCACTATCTAAGATGGGGTATATGAACCCTACATCGAGCAAATTTTGCAATTATTCCTTTACAATGTCCTTCAGGGTTGGGTTCATTCTCCTCTAAGGTTGGTGCACAGGCTTTCATCCCTCCTTGATGTAGATGTGATGAATATAAACAAACGGATGCACCCCCTTAATTTATTTATAGTTCCAAGCAAAGGCATCTAAGTGTTCTCTCAACATCTTACACAACTTCTCTTCTTGGTTGGTTGAGAGAGAGGGGTTTTATCTTCAAGGTTCTAGATAGACCAAATTCTACAACTTTGACATGGGGAGGACTTGGGTCAACTAATCATAATTCAATCCAAGGACTACTCTTAGACCCTTTCACAATATCATCAAGAGGAATGGTATTTGGGGGTTGCCTCTTGAGGATCTGGTCAATGAGGTCATCTTTATTAGGTTCCCCCATCCTATAACAACATCAAGGGCACATATTAGATGGGATGTTGTATGATACACTTCTTCTTCCTCCTCCTCTTCTAGCCACAAGGGTAAGTCATGCTCAATGGATGGTTGAGCAAGAGTGTATAATGTCAAATATTTGGACAATTGTCTAGTATTAATGTTCATGTTCTCATCCCTACAACTAATATAAGGATCAATAGTCACTAACCATGGCCTTCCCAAGATGAGAGGATAACCATTAAATATTTTTTTTGGGTTGGAGAACCAAGAAGTCAATAGGATACTCCCAGAAGTCAATGGATACCATTACATCCTCAACAACTCCTTAGGAGCCACTGTGGATCTATGTGCAAGTTACAACATTGTAGTGGTCTTTCTTAAGGCTTCTTGGAGGTTTAGTTTCAACATCATTTCTTTATTCCTCACATTGATTGCAACCCCGAGATCAATAAGAGTATGAGGGACAATGATTCCATCAATGTGCACATCTACCACTAGACTTCGAAGGTCTAAATATTTTGGACAAATCACTCTCCCCAACATCAAATCAGATAATTGACCAATAACATTGATGGTTGGGGTCTCTCTTTTTCTACTCCTAGGGTGTTTGGAATAGTTCTCATTGATAAGCTTATTATCAATGGGAACATCCTCAATATATTGGAGGAGGGGTATTTTAACAAGCATATTCTTCAATTCTCCCAGAAGTTCAGTCTCTTCTAGGGTGTGTTTCTTATGCTGCATCAATCTCTCAAGAAAAGGATGTGGATTTACTTGAGTGGTACTCTCCTCCATTTCCTCTTTGAGTTCTTCGGGTGGAGATGGAATTTGGTTGTCTGGAAGAAGTCTTCTAGGTCTAAGGTTGATTTCTTGAATCTCCATAGCACAGGCAGGGCAAGATGTCTCTCCACTGTAGACCTATTGTGCTTGCTTATTATTCGGGTTTGGATTGGGTTGAGAAGGTATTTGAGGTTTCTTGGGTGGTGTAGGATGAATGAGTTGTGGTTGATTTGGAGGTGGAGGCAATAAAATAGGAGGTTAGTTTAGTTGAGGCCTCCATCCTTGGGAGGGATTATTACGTTGAGGATGTTGAGAAGCATATGGCTAAAATGGTTGATTGATAGGTTGGGTAGGATATTAAGGATAATAAGGCCAAGAAGGAGGTTTGGACCATGATGTATGAGTGGAAGAGTACCAGGGTGGCAAGGGTGCATTCTAGTTGGGATGGTAATAAGGGTAAGGGATACCTAGAATGCCCTGTTGGTATGGCTAACGTTCTTGAGGCCTCCTTTGATTTATAAAAAAAATTTACTCAGCCCCACCTTCTGCCCCTTGGTATACAGCTTTTAAATCAAGAAAATAATGACATTTATCCATGGCATTGTTTTCCTCATAGACTAATAATACCTCTATGACACTTAATGGGCATTCATTTCTAGGGTGCCTTCTAGTGCATTTAGGGTAGAAAATAGCTAGGGATTTCTCTTCTTCCTCTTGTCTCCTCTTGATTTTCATGGTATGCATTTGAAAAAGAAAATCTGTGGAAATTTTCACTTTTAAAGTCCTCCAACATCTTCCCAATAGCATTCGTGATGGACGTTGTTGAAGGAGAGGAACTGACAAAGCCTTGACTAACCCTACCCTTCTTCCTAGCATCCATAGAGTGATTTTTGAACATTTTTTTTATGTCATCATAGGATAACTGATAGATGTATCCCCTAGACAAAATTTTGAGGGTTTCCAGCATGTCTTCCCTGATCCCTAGGAGATGAAATAGCTTGAGTGATTCACGATCAAGGGTGCATCTGGCCCTCCTATAACTAAGTTGAAATCTCTACTCATAGTGCTCTAAGGATTCTAAATATTTCTTCCTTGGCTTCTTTGGACCTAAAGTAGTCCCTGTATTTTTTATTAAAGGCTTGTTTAATTTGATCCCAGATAGTGATGTTATCCCCAGGAAGACCCATAAACTAGCACAAGGTTGCAATATTAAGGGTAGATGTGATAAACTTAAGCTTCTGGTCATCATAGGCATAGTCATAGGTCCTATAAAAACTAAAAAAAATCAAACATAAGAGTATTAGGATCTTCTTAGGTTAATCCATGGAATTGTGGAAGGGCAGTAGGGCTTATATTCTTCATTCTATCATTTCCATTGGTCTCTATGATAGGGAAAACCTCATTTTTCTTGGTTTTAGCCATGTTTTGGTAGGTGAAATGGGTTCTTCTTCTTCCCCAGTAAGTTCTTAAAAGATATCAGGTTGCTCACCTAAAGGGTCTTCTAACTCCCCTGTAGTAAGAGGGGGAAGCTGAAAATCACAAAAGAAGAGTGAAGGTTGACTATCTAAGGGTGTGGGCTTGTTTGGTAAGAATTTTCCTTGAGTATCTCTATTCCTACAGGGAACGAAATAAAATGTTTTCTTCTTTTATGTGATTTTGTCAAAATTAAATGTAAAACAAAAAATAATGCTTAAGAAGACATAACATCTACCTCGACACCTCCTTGACAACTACACCAAAAAGTGGTGAGCCTTGGTATTGCACCAAGAGTGCTACAACTCCCAAGTGCTCCTCAACTCTATTTATCAACCCAGGGTTCGTACAAACTTCGAGGTGATAGTGTTATATACACATTAAATGGGATTCTACTCATGCCGCCCTAAACTAGGACATTTGATCAATAGTGCTCCAAGACCATTCTTCCTACTGAATTATAAGGAAACTAACTAATGAAGGTGCAATTTAGAAGTTATCTCTAATGACAAAAAGGAAAATTGTTTTCAAACCTCAACTTGTAAATTCTATTAACTTGTAAACTTTATTGAATCAATTCATGAAGAGACAAGAACTACATTATCTTGCAATCAACCATCTAGCTACCAAATTTACTTGCAGACATGAAACTGACCTACCAAATCATAACTCAAGATTCCATGCGTCATCTATCTAGCTGACACTTGCTTATAAATCAACACTCTAGTTGTGTTAAATTTGTGGTGAAGAAACTAATTCTATTCTATTTTGCAGTGAAGGGAAAGGATGGTTGGAATGGCCTAAATGTTTTCCTTGATCATGGAGTCACAATTGGGGGTCAAAATTACATCACAGGGAAAAACAAATGGTGAAACAAGTTGCTACAGGTATGCTATAGGAACCTTGTATTGCTACAAGAAGTTGTGTAATGCTATAAGAAAGTTGTCGAGAAGGTTTAGGAGGTAGGAATGACATTTTCAAGGGATGGTAAGGTGGATGGAGGTTGGGTTAGATGTATGAAAGGTGGCAAACACCCCTAGCCAAACTCATCACCTTAGGAATTCATGTTTTGAACTAGGAGAGATTCTCGCAGTGACCTTAGGGAATGAGGTCAAGAACAAAATTTGGGATTCATTAAAGAGGGTGCATAATTCCAAGATGGTGATGGTGAAATTCCCCTTTATTGTAGTTCCAAACATCCCTACAACATCACATGCGCATACCCTTCAATCATTGACAAACTGAAACAACTAATAGTGGAAAAGATGAGTTGAATTTAAATACCATCTAATCTATGCCAAGAAATTTGATTTAATCATTAAATCAACTCCTAAGATATAATAAGAAAATGAAAAACATGATAACTAATATATACCTTCTTCCAAGATATCATAAACATAGTATTTTTGGACTATGATTGTGGATCCTTTCATTCATGTTCCCATGGCAGAGATGTGATAGAGGTTATAATCACAAGAATTTGAGTGGTTATGTTCTAAAGAAATGCAGAAAATTAATAAGAACTCTATGATAAAAAGAAATACAAATACATAAGAGGGGCCTAAGCCATTGGGGTTGGGCCCAAACCTAAGATCCTCATCCCTCCGAAACTAACTCAATCATTAATTAATAAGAAACTTCTCATTAGCATTGCATCAATGTCAAATACATCACATAACTAGTCAAAAATAACAGTATCAAGTGCTTAAGCTCGATAGCTTCCTAGCTAAAAACAAAGTTCGAATCCTAATGAGCTCTTTTGCATGTTTATTTAAACAAGAGGGTAGCTACTAAAAACTCCCTAGAAAATAGGAACGTTTGTCTCCCAAAACTAGAGAAGGGTGGATCTTGATCTTCTTTAACTACACTTACTTGGCTACCAATGACCTCAAGCTAATGAGAGAGTGTGTGGTGATTTTGGCTAGTTGAGGGAGTTAAGGAGGTGGACAACCTCCTAGAATATTTCCATGATGTCTAATCCGAGCTCTTGCATTGAAATCATCTATAAATTGCTCAATTTCCTAGATTTAAAACCATATCAGGCCACATGATATAGAAAAACATCTTTTACCCTTCTCACTAAGCATAATATAACAAAAATTGTAAATGAATGTGAGAAAGAGATGTTTTTGAAGATCAAGGATGGAGTTATGACCCTTATGATGTACCTATTGATGAGCTCGTCACAATGTCACAGTGGGACAAAGATTTTCTCAATATGAAAATTATCCATGGTCCAACATTGCATTGTCACAAAGATTGTCTTGATTTGAAAATCAATCATGCTCAAGAATTTTCAACCATAGTCGAACATTGCATTTTCACAAAGATTGGTCAACCATATTTTCGTAGGGTTTATAATATTTATCTTTCAGTTTATATGCTTTGTCTTTATAATATCAATCTCTTGGGTTTAATATTATTGCCTTGAACTTATAATACCTTGGGGTTTTAGAATTAATTCATTGGGTTTATTGTTCCATTGGGTTGAGACAAAGATGGTCTCAATATGAAAATAGACCATGGTCAACTATGTTTATTTTAGGGTTTATAATATTTATCTTCGGGTTTATATATGTTGATTCTATGATATTAATCCCTTGGGTTTTTCATATTCCTACGATATAATATTATTCATAAGGTTTACAATATTAATGCTAGGATTTAATATAAATCCCTTGGGTTTATATTCATGGACAACCATGGAAAACCATGGTGCAATATCACATTGTGACAAACATTGTCTCAATATGAAAATCAACCATGGTAAATAATGGTTGGCCCTAGTCGAACATCGCATTATGAAAAATATTTTTCCAATGTGAAAACCAACCATGGTAAACCATGGTCAACCATGTATATTTCAAGGTTTATAGTATTTATCTTAGGTTTTATATACCTAGGGTTTATAATATTAGTTCATAGGGTTTAATAATATTCCCTTGTGAATATTATTCCCTTCGATTAGCCCCAAGGGTTAGCTCAGTTGGTTGAGTTCTTGTTGCTAAGTACCTCGTCAATTGGGAGGTCACGGGGTCAAATATCCTCAACTCCCTTAAGGTTAGGCCTTTCTTGTTTGGCTAACGGGCAGATCCCTTTGGGTTAATCTACTTGGATTTTCCCGTGAATGTAGCGGCCACCAAGTGTCCTTGAACCACCCTTAAAAAAAATTATTCCCTATGGTTTTTACTATTAATCCTTTGGATTTATTATTCCCTTGGGTTTATTGTATCAATCTGTTGGGTTTATTATCTAAGGTATCATATTCCTAAGGTGTAATATTGTTCATAGTATTAATAATATAATTCCTTGGGTTTAATATAGATCCCTTGGGTTTATAATCATGGTTAGCCATGGTCAACCATGGTCCAATGTCGCATTGTCACAAAGATTGTCTCAATTTGAAAATCAACCATGCTCAAGAATTGTCAACCATAGTCGAACGTCGCATTGTGACAAAGATTGGTCAACCATTTTTATTTTAGGGTTTATAATATTTATCTTTCATTTTATATGCTTTGGGTTTATAGTATTAATCTCTTTGGTTTAATATTATTTCTTTGGATTTATAATACCTTGGGGTTTTAGAATTAATCCCTTGGGTTTATTGTTCCATTGGGTTTATAATATCAATCCCCTAGGTTTGTTAATCTACGAGTTCACATTCCTAGGGTATAATGTTATTCATAGACTTTATAATATTAATCCTAGGGTTTAATATAAATTTCTTGTGTTTATAATCATCATCAACCATGTTTATTTTAGGGTTTATGATATTTATGTTATGGTTTATATATTTTGGGTTGGTAATATTTATCCCTTGGGCTTAATATTATTATGTTCGTTTTATAATCCCTTGGCTTTTTAGTGTTGATCCCTAGGGTTTATTATTCCCCTGGGTTTATAATATTAATCCCTTGAGGTTATTAATCTAAGGGTTCATATTCCTACAATATAATATTATTCATAAGATTTATAATTTTAATAAGTAGTTTTTATATAAATCCCTTGGGTTCATGGTTCATTGTTTAATAAATTATTATTAAAGTAATAATATTATGTTTAATATTGTTATTATTAACAATAACTAAAAAGAAACAATATTTATATTTTTTTAATAATTAATAATAATACTTAATTAATTAATTAATTGTTAATTAATTAATTATTAAGTTAAAAATGAATTAACTAATTATTATTATTGTTTGATTAATTAATTATTAATTATTAAATTTATTATTTGATTATTATTAATATTTAGTTCAGTGAATGGATTAATTATTATTAATATTTGTTAATTAATAATGATATTAATATTTAATTAATAATTAGATTATTAATTAATAATATTATATTATATTACTTTTAATGATATCAAAGTTGAATAATAATATTAATAAGTAATCATAGTAATATTAATGAATAATTAATTATTATTGATCTCTTGGGTTTGTCGATCTCTTAGATTTATAATATTTATGGCTCAGGTTTACTAATTGATTGGTTTTATAATATTAATAAGCCCATGCATATATTAATCTCTTGTGTTTAAAATGTTAATTCCTAAGGTTTATTAATCACGTGTTTTTAATATTGATTCCTTGAGTTTGTCAATAATTAAGGTTTATAATATTTATCCTTTGTGTTTACTAATTCATTGGGTTTATAATATGAAACCCTTACGTTTACTAATACGTTTACTAATCGCTTCATTTTATAACATTAATAATTCTTTGGCCTTATAATTTAATCTTTTAGGTTTCTTAATCCCTTGAGTTCAAAATATTAATTCCTAGGGTTTATTTATTGCTTGGGTTTTTAATATTAGTTTGTTGAGTTTATTGATTCCTTGGGTTTATTAATTGTGTGTATCTATAATGCTAACCCCTTGGGTTTATAATATTAATAAACCCTTGGGTTTGTTGATCCATTGGGTTTATAACATTAACCCCTTGAGTTTTCTAATTCTTTCGATTGGTAATATTAATCCCTTGGGTTTATAATATTAATAATCTCTTGGGTTTATTAAACACTAATACTAAGGGTTAAATATTAGTCATAGGGTTTAATATTAATCCCTTAGGGCTATAATGTTTATCCCTTTGGTTTATTAATTTGTTAGGTTTATAATATTATCAATCCCTAAGGTTTATTGATCCCTAGGTTTATAATTTAATCCCTTGGGTTTATTAATCCCTTGAGTTTAAAATATTAATTCCTAGCATTTCTTAATCCCTTGGGTTTTTAATATTGATTTCTTGAGTTTGTCGATCCCTTGGGTTTATTAATCCCTTGAGTATAAAATATTAATTCCTAGCATTTATTAATCCCTTGGGTTTTTAATATTGATTTCTTGAGTTTGTCGATCCTTTAGGTTCATAATATTTATTCCTTAGGTTTACTAACTCATTTGCTTTATAATATTAATAATCACATGGATCTATTAATCCCTTGGGTTTAAAATGTTAATTCTCGGGGTTTATTAATCCCATGTGTTTTTTATATTGATTCATTTGGTTTGTTGATCCTTTATGTTTATTGTATTTATCCCGTAGGTTTAAAATATTAAGTTTCTTGGTTTATTAGTTGCTTTTGTTTACAATATTAATAATTAGGTGTGTTTATTAATCCCTTAGGTTTAATTCATTCCTAGGATTTATAAACCCCTAGTATTTTAATATTAATCCCTTGGGTTTGTTGATCACTTGGGTTTATAATATTTGTCTATTTCTTTTAGTAATTCCTTAGGCTTATTCGTTTCTTGGGTTTATAATATTAATAATTTATTGAATTTATAGTTTAATCCCTTAGGTTTATTAATCCTTTCAGTTTATAATATTAGTCTATTGGATTTTTTATCCCTTGGGTTTATAATATTAATAATCCCTTAAATTTATTATACTATTATTATTTGTAGTAATAGTATAATATTTTTATGAGATTATAGATAACAAAGGGTCGACGGGTTTCGAACCTAGATTTAGTTTAATATATAATTTATATATTTATATATTTTTAATTTACATAAGTAAATATTTGAAAGATATTAATAGTAATATTAATAAACATATAATAATTATTCACCATATTGGTGAGAGATAAATACATATTATAAATAATAATGAAATGCTATTATATGTGAATTAGTTGGAGTTATAACTATTAATATATTAACATTATTATATAATACATTATTATTACATATTTTATTATTAAATTTATATATTATTATTATTATATACAAGTAATAGTATAAGATATATTAGTTTTAGATATAATGTGTATGTAGTTAATATTATTAATATACTCCAAGTAATTATATAATATATTGACAATTATATTCACAAATATATAATAATTGATTGAATTTAGGCTTTCGTGATCCATATTTTGATTTATGAGAGATGTTTTAGGTGATAATCACATCAAAATTCATTTTTCTCCGTGTTTTAAACCAACAAGTGTGGTTTATCATCATGACAAGAAGGTGACAATAAATACATATTGTTTTTTTTTTTCTTAATAAGATCGAGTACTTATATATTAAAAAAATTCAAAACAGGGACAAGTCCCATTACATATGCCTGAGGTGACACAGTGGAATTGGTGCAAAATGGACACGTAGTCCCGAAATCCAATTCATTGCTCTTATTTCTTATGATTTGAAGACATAACGGCTATATTGCCGTAGCAACTGACCTAAAAGCAGACAATAATTACAATGCATGGAGAGTTAACACCAAAATTGGTTGACTGAGTCATTTGGGAGCTGATCCTTCTCATCACAATTCTTGGTGGATGCTTCACCTTGCATACTTTGATTCAGTGTTCTTATGTAACTGATAGCTTCTTCTAAATGGTTGCACTTCTCTTTAAGACCTTCGATTTTCTCCTTATGTTTTTCAAATTTTTTCTTCTTTAATTTATTCTTGGATTGGACTTCTGCTTTGAGTTCATTGAAATACTTTATGAAGCGAGCAATCATAAAATAGTATGCCTTGCAGAGAGCGCAACTAGTATTGGTTTCAATGGGATCCAAAGGATTTTCAGCCATTGTTGGAGTGGATTTGATTGAATTGTTGAGCTTGTTTCTGAACTTGATCAACTGACTCCAGGAGGGATAATGGTGGACAACAGAAATTCTAAGAATTAAAGACAGTCGGAACAAGCTATTGAGGACAGTAGAGCAGTCCTAAGAGGAAAAAATAAGAATCAAAGCTCCAGAAACTGGATGGAGCGGGAATCAAATGATGACGAGGAGGGAGGTGAAGCCATCGGGATTGAGCTGAGAGGGAAATGAGACAGAGTAGAAGGCGAGGGACGCAGGACGATGGAAACAAATTAAAGAGGGGATACTCCACAGAGAGTCAACAGCCAAGTAATTTGAGTGAATCTGGTTCACAGAGAAATACTAAGTGCTAAGTGAACTATTCAAAAATCATGAGAAATTAGTCAGTTACGACTACCTCTCATGGAAATGGTCATACGTTTGAATGACTTACTTAACGCAGTTGAATCCCAAAATGATATCTAAAATACTAGAAGTTAGTGGAAAAATAATAAATGCAATCACAATAGGCGGTAACAATACCTCTCACAACTGGAAGTAGAGAGGAGATGACTCTCCTGCTGGGACCACTACGACACCTGAAATGCATAGCAAGCAGCTTGATTCGATAGCAGCAAGAACCTGAGCCTTTTCCAAGAAAATAATGATCTCCTAACTTAATGCCACAAGCATTGAGCTTATAATGAAACCATTGCACCCTGAGTTGCTTATATTCCCGCTCATTCATTGGATCCTCGTGAGGTGGATCATCCTTCATGAGATTTCTCCCATCCCAAATTGAACTGTGGATTATGATAAATCCATGACATACTAACCCCTGAACCAGACTATGGGTTGTGGTAAAGATAAATTTTATGTTGCCTCAATGGGCCTATGAATCCTCGATTGATGAATGGAAGGATATACAGTAAATCATAGAGGTGGGTGCCCTTGATCATGCCTAGGAACCCTTTTTTGGTCAATGACAGGATATACAGTGAACCTTGGAGGTTGATGTCTCGATTATGATCTAGTGATCCCTGAATCAGACTCTAGATTGCGGTAAAGCCTAGAGACTAGGAGACAGTAAAATTCCTCATGGTGAAGGTGGAGAAATACATTGGAATCCATGCTCATTCAGTTTTGTTTTTATTTATGAGTCCCACATTCATGCTTAGAATATGGCACGGGGATGACTAGCTGAAAGGAAGATTTGGTTCAGCCAATCTATGGTTGGGTGGTTAGTGGAAGTCCCAAACATAATTGGATTTTTCATTCATTAATAAGAGTTCCTTCTCCTTTTATTTCATGTGTAAATGTATTGGTTCATATGTGGATTTTATGGTTGTTGCATCCTTATTATTTCTTTTGTTTATATGTTGGTTATGATTATGTTTTATGACAATGATGATGCATGGCTCTCATCATGTTTTGATTTGTAAATGAATGAACCATGAATATATGACCTAATAGATGATAATGCAGCTAATGTGATAAGCTATCAATGCTTCTTGACGATTCTCAGATAAGTATGAGACCTATATGCTTAAATATATTGTTATGAACTTTATAATGCATATTTTTGACATATTTGATGAAATGTTTGTCATGGTTAATAGGGGTCGAGTCAAGTCTATGTTCAAGTATTTTCATTTGTATCTTTGTTTCAATGTTACTTTTCATTTATGGAAGTTTCATGAAGTTTCACGTAGTGGCCTAAGACCTAGCCTTGAAAAATTGGAATAGAATATGGGGTCGCTGGATCTTAACTAGTTGAGAAAGGCCCTAGTTGTTTGCATTCCCTTGTTGTGAGAGTGATTGGAGAGCCCCAATCACATGAATTCCCATTTCATGGGAGCAAATGATTCTCTAGGTTAGTAAGATGTTGGGCTTTCTCAGGGATTGGTCACCTATTAAGATTGGTGGGCTCCTATAGGTTTTGTAGCATGTGTAGAAGGTCAAGTTGGTTTCATTTTGTCGGTTCCAATTCCTTAAATGTACATGGCGAGTTGAATCATATCATAGTAGCCTCTTGTGACATGTTTACCCCAGAGGACCAATTAACTTGGGTAAATGTGAGAGGAGGGTGTTACAAAGTGTTATTAGAGCATGGGTCAACACTTGGAATGGATGGAAGGAATTATTTTCATGCATACATGACAATTTCATATGTGTTCTTTAAACTTGTGGAATATGTGCTTGTTTTGTATGCATGGTGGTGGTCATTTTTGTCATTGTGTCACCATGTGGAAGTTGATGATGTTGTTGTTGGGATGAATTGGTCATGAATGCATGTCGGTCATATATGCATTTTTTATGCATGTCAATGTCTATATGTTGTTATGAATGCATTTTCATGGTTATAGTTGTCAAGCATGAGGTCATTGTAATCATTTTAGGTCATAATGATGCTATCGGTATGTTATGATGATGATGTGTTGGTTGAAATAAAGTAGGAGATGCATATCATCAAAGTGAAGATGTGGCACTAGATTTTTGGGTGAGAGAATATTGTCATATAGCTTTGTATGTTTGGCATGAAGGTATGTGGTTAATGGTTGTTATAAGAATTAGGGTTATATACATGTCTGTCAGTGTACAGTTGTTGTGCTTACATGTATGATATATGTTAGTTAATTAGAGTGATCATATGTACATGTGTTGATTAGTCATGAAGGATGGTAACTTGTTGTTGTATGTGCGGTCATATGCCTGATGATTATGATCATTGTAGTTTAGTTCTTGATGTTATTATGTTTGGTGCTAATTTGGATTGACCTATGCAGATGATTATGGTTATGGCATTTAGGTATTAGTGAATATATTGTGATATTATGACATATTAATTTAGACTTTCTATTCATATGTGACTATCATGCATGAGTCAAAATTGTTTATGAATTTAGGATGTAAACATGTTAGCTAGTTATTTTTATGAATATCATGACCTTATTTATGTTTGAGTTGATTTGCTGTGAATTTATATCATGCTAATCTAGATTGATTGTGCGGACAGGATGGCCTCCCCTAAGATACATTAAGGTATGATTTTTCTTATGTCATCTACTTGGCACTTGAATGGTTGATTATGTTGTCTATTTGGTGTTTGAGTGTTTGGTATATATTATTTCATATATCTATTGTTTGAATGTTTTATTAATTGCGTGATATGAGTATGTTTCTATAATATTGAATGAAGAGATGATCTTGTTTTAAGATGATCATGTTAACACAATATGTGCTGAGACGGTTGATATGTACTTGAGTGTAAGAGGTTGCTAGTTGTATTATTGTGATTAACGACTATGAGTTTTGATTGTGACATGGTTGTTAGTATTAGCAAAGGTTGATTTCAATTAATAAGACATGATGTTTTGATCTTAGGAACATGTGACTGACATGTGTGAGCAGTTGTAGGGCATCATGCTTGGCATTAGCATAACAAGGTAATAGTTGAATTTTCTATATAACTAAAAACTAGGTGATGTGATAACATATAATAAGACTCAATTACAGCAAGGTGAAAAGGCAAAATAAAAGAATTGGGTGATAATTCCTTTGGCAATATTTGGGTATGACAATTCCAAAAGAATGAATGCTTTGAATACAAGAATCCTTATTAACCTAGATTGTGTCTGACATTATGTAGATATATATTATATTCCTAAACATTTATTTGACAGGTATAAAAGTGGTTTAGAGCTATGGCTAGATCCGTCAAGGGAATTGGAGTCCCTTGAGAGATGGCATGGATGTGTTTAGTTGCAAGGTGATGTGCTTGACACATCAAGGTAACATAACTGGTATATTTACTTTTACACTAATAGTTACGTGGTTATGGTAGTATGATGCAAGGGATTGCATGGAAAAAGAGGCTGCCATCAAATCTTGAAGAAGTCTCATGTTGAACTTTCCCTTGGAGGAATTGGGAACCCATGGGGATTGATTCATGATGTTTGTTGATAATTTTATGCCTTCATTATTTTGTGATTTATTTGAGCTTGATTATGGGTTTTGATTGTGTCTAGTGCAAGGCCTTGCCACTTTGTTTGTGATGTCATATTGCTATTGGTTTTCAAGGTTTCTTCTTGTTGGATTTATTGTTCTTACCTTTTATGCTTTGAGTGTCTTTAGAATTGGTTGGGGAAAGAGGAAAGTTAGTGGAGCTTATGTAGAGATGAATGAATCCAGTAGGAAATGTAAGACTTACATGAAGTTGGTGCATGTATAAGGGCAGCTAAAGGAAAGAGTATGATAGTGGATTGGATTGAATGGGTCCATTGGGATATATGAACAATGGCAAAAAAATCATGAGAAAGGTAGTAAGAAAGGTAAAGAAAATGGACTTGAGGCGTCAAATTCCTTAGCTAAGTTGGGAATTGTTGTTCTCAATGTTGTTCATGTTGTGCACAGATAAAGTGAGTTATCTTAACCTTAATCTTATGATAGATGGTAACTATGTTGTGATCGTGATTATGATAATGTCTATATATGTATATATGCATGTATGTGTGTGTCATTGTTTGATGGTATCATGATTATTTTATGTTAATTTTATATATGTGTGTATGTATTTATGTCATTGTTTGACAGGGTTCTCGAGGATGATTCTTGTGGAGGAATGATTTCTTATGCAAGTGAATGGCATGAAGAGGTTCCTGGTTTATGGGGATTCAAGTGGGAAGAGTAAATCAAAGATCACACTCACAAATTCCCATTGATAACCTTGTAGACTTTCAGTTTGTTTGATGTACCTAATCTTTGTTCATGCATCCCACATTTCATCTTGTGGGTTGAAATTATACAACAATTCTTGCATCATTTCTTCGCAAGTAGAGATGTCCTCAACATCGACATGGGAAATATGATCCACTCTCTGCATCCACCACATCTTGGCATCCTTCGTAAGGAATTGGGTAGCAACCTTTACCTTGGCCTCTTCCGATGCAAGTTCCAATTGTTCAAGGTATTGTTCCATATCCCATAAAAAGTTTCCAAGTGTTTTTGTGCCTCTCATTCCATCATTCCATCATGTGCATCTTGTTCCTTAAGCTTGATGTGGGCAGCTTCGCCAATCGAACCTTGACCCACTTCCTTCTTCAAAATCACAATTTATTTTAGAGCTTCAGAAAGACTCTTCCACAATTTTGTGATCTCATCCATGTCTTGGTTCTTCGCAGCTTCAAGTTCCTTGAATTCATTCATGGTTTTCTCATATCTCCATTCAAGATACTCATATCGCATCTTGAGGTATGCATAACTCTCTCCCTACTCAGTGAACTTCTCCCCAAGTTCAGCATTCTCTGCCTCAAGTGCATCCATATTCATGTTCAGCACATCCATTTGGTCCAACATATTGTTCATGAAAATTGCCTCAACGTTCATGTTGGACTCACCGATTACCTGTGTTTCCTCTCCAACACTTTCCATCATTTTACTCTATGAACATGTTACGACCATAAACTATGCCTTCATTTAGCTTGGCCCTGACTTGTTGCCTTGCCCTTACAGAACTTCCTCGATGTCACACTGCAACCAATCACTAAACTTCTCTATGTCACCCACTTCCTTCGAATAGACTATGATACCAAATGTCATGGCCCCATGCTAATGACGACTTAAGTCCAGCATAGGCATTGTGAAGCACTCACTAACTCTTTCATTTCACCACTACTAAATCTTTCTGACTACACCTACTGCTAACACTTATTTTATTTTTTATTCAAGTGTTCTTCATTTAATTATGCAAAAGAATTACATTTAACTTTATTTAACATTCAATGTATGATAGCCATACATGTGCAAAGTGACAATAGTGCGATATCCTATAGTAAAGATAGCTATGATGGGAGGGGGAAACTCCCCAACAGTTCACCCCAATTCTTATAATCAAAATTTTGTAAATATTTTACAAGTATAATCACAATATACAAGTTTGCGGTAGCTGCCTAATTTCCCAGCGACTCGTCCAGCTGTTATACCCAAGTCGTGCAACCTATCATTGCTTTGGTGTGAATTTAGCCTAATTGTGTAGCTTGTCGTGTAGTTTTCCCACACTTTTTCCCATTCATGTAGCTCGTTGTGCAACTAGCCCACACTTTTGCCCAATCAGGCAACCTATCGTGCAAATTTCCCACATTTATGCCTAGTCGTGGAGATTTCCACACTTCTTCCCATTCTTGCAACCTATTGTGCAGCTTGCCCACACTTCTTCCTAGTCGTGCATCTATCGTGTAGCCAACCCATAAACCCCAAATTCTTTTTCGAGAACAAAATACTATCTCGCACAGTCATGCGGCTCACTACGCGAGCCTCAGCCTACCTGTTGCCTTCGTTGCGCCTTTCGTTGCCCTTAGTGTGAATTCTAATTTTCTGCAGTTTTCTTCTCGCTCGAACTTGGTTACCAAACTTTCCCTTGGTCGAATGACCCTTCTCCAATATATATGTATTCCTCACTTGTGGTTGACACCTCTTCATCTTTTGAGCCGACCTGTCATGTCATTGAATGCCTCATCCAACCTATCATCAATGGGTGGACACCCCTTCATGGATGGGCGCGCCCCTAGGATGACCTGCTGATGGGAAGGAGGGCATGCCTTGTTGTAGCATCCATACTAACCTACTCCGCTCGTCATCGATTCGTTCTTTGTTACACACGTCGTTCCATGTTGTCGCTCAACGTGTTGCAACCACCCTGCACCCTTTCTTGCCTGTCACATTTCGGCTGAATTGCCCTCATCAAGGCACCCCATGGTGCAAGCCGCTACAACATGCATGCGTCCACCAACTCAGTTGCTACTATAAGTCATGTGGGTAGGTGCTCTCCAACTTAGTTCAATTAAGCGTGCCTGCTATGCTCAACTTGCCCATTTTATTAAATGCCTCTCCACATGTTTGTGGGTGGTCACACGCGCCCGTTGGCCATAGTGCCAACTCGAGGCCCTGACAGGGATGGTCTCTTTAGCAACAATAAGAAGTGTAGGTTTTCAAGGACTCAACCATTCACAATTTGCAGCTTGAGAAAGAAGAAATATACACATAATTTCACCTTGAGGAATTACTATTGCAAATTACATTTATTTATTTTTTAAAATTATGGAAGGAGATATTGTATAAATAAATAAAAAAAAAAAAAACCCAACAATTTGTCTCCCAATTTGATCCAATGTGCATGCAATATATCCAATTTTATAATAGTTGAATGTTCATCTTGTTCGTAAAAAGTGATGCGTAATTTAGTCAACTTCCTCATCGACAGGTAAATAAAGATTCGCACAATATGCTAGATTTATAAAGAATCAAAATCATTATCAGAATCTCAAATTAACTTAGTCTATTCTCTTGTAGTCATATTAATTTCTAAACATGATCTCGAACATATAACTTTGGAAATAAAAATGAAAGTTCCAACATGAATCTAATTTCATTAAGAGAATAGGTTTCACCTTCGTGCAATGTCTTTGATTGATCTTGGACACGTATGTGAAATTGTCCAAAGTCTGGCATAATTTTAAAAATCAAATGGATGGATCATTCAATATCAAACTAACGGATTGGGATCAAAGAAATGGGATATATCTAGCCAGCCTTATTGAAGACAATGGAAGGGTCGGGCTTAACAAGTGGCTAAATAAATTTATTTACTTATTCTAGATGGTAGGCTACATTTCATTAATTAGTTTTTAATAAATTAAAGATAAAAGCAGACCAAAAGAACGTAATTATATGATATAAAATATACACAATGTTTTCTAATTAATTTAAAATGACCTTATTTTGTCAAATACAATATTTTATATATTTTAACAACATATTATATTTTTTACTCAAAAATATATAATTGAAAAATAAATTAAAAAAAAATCAGAAAAACCTATACAATATTTCTAACTTAATATCATCAAAACCTAACAATTTATCATGATTTTGTATTAAAAGGTTGAGGATAATCCTTAAGTATGTAATCTCCACACCAAATACAAATATTATCATTTAACTTAAAAGAACTTTGGATACCAAACATTTATATTTTAATTATATTTGTTTTTAGGATACTTTAATTTGTTTATGTTCTATTTTTATCTATGCCGAAATGAGTCCGAGTCCATAACCTCCACACCAAATACACATATTATCATTTAGTTAAAAGCAACTCTGTATACTCAACATTTCTATTTTAATTATATTTGTTTCTACCGTAGTTTTTTTTAATTTAAATAATATATTTTTAAACATATAAATAATTAAATTTTATAATTAGAAAAAATATTTATCCAAATTTAATCGAAATATTTAAAAAAATAACTTTAAAATAATTTAAAGATAAAACAAAGTATATTAAAAATATTTAAACTTAAAAAAAATTAAACCAAACTTCTATATAATTATAATGATTTAATTTAAACCTAATTAACTCAATAATATATACTTAAAAATAAGCAGTGCCTTAAAAAGTTAGAAGTCGGCTTTCATGTGAAATGGACATAGGTGGAAAGTGCATAAGCTAATCACCTACTTTCATTTCCTTTATAATAATGGAAATGCTATCCAAACTCCCTGCGAACAAATAAAGATGAAGGTGCCATTGCAATAAAGTTCGTTACTTTTGAACTTCCTCATCCGAGAGTCCGGTGGGAAAATTGAGAGTTCATTTTTGTACTAAAGATGAGTCTCTCATTCAGAGTTCTTGATTTTACCTCTCAGTTAACGGTGGGTTCTCTGTATAGTTGGACTACAATTGGATTGATCAGTAAATCTAGAGACGCGAAGTGCATTATTTCTGCACTCTATAGGGTTCGGTATTGAGTGCATCATTTCTGCACTCAGGCTCGAAGTGCATTTATTCTGATTTCCAGTGAACTTGAATAGTCTACAGAATATCAAAAACTTAAAACCAGATCACGTAACTTACACAACTTGAAATCACACTCTAAATAACTTAAGTCCACGTTCAGTGAAAACCTCTCATCATACCATAAACGGCCATGCCAGGAATATATTATGGCCTTGTAATACACTTCAGCAAAGAAAAAACTGGGATATCCAAGTTACAACCCTTATTATTATAACGCTATCTAACGGAATACGCATCTCTCTATAATCGACGGTATTCTTCTTATTACTATTACACTCGCTGTATACATAACGCGCTATACTTCCAGCACAAACAAGCGTCGATGCTGTAGCCGGGATCGCCTCATTCCCGAGCACTGCTTCCGCCTCCACCAGGACCAACGCCGCCTCGCGGACCACCCCCACCTCCGCCTCCTCCAGGACCGCCGCCTCCTCGTGGACCACCCCCACGTTCGCCTCCTGCAAGACCGCGACCGCCTCCGCCTCCTCCAGGACCTCCGCCGCCTCGCTGACCACCCACGCCTCCACCTCCTCCAGGACCACCGCCTCTACCTCCTCCAGGACCGCCGCCGCCTCGGGGACCACCCCCACCTCCGCCTTCTCCTCGTGGACCACCCCCACGTTCGCCCCCTGCAAGACCGCGACCGCCTCCGCCTCCTCCAGGACCTCCGCCGCCTCCCGGACCCCCAGCGCCTTGGCCTGCTCCGGGACCGCTGCCTCCCGGAACACCACCACCTCCGCCTCCTCCCGGAGCATCTCGTTCTCTACCGCTGGCGCCATGAACCATTGACGCCTCCACAGAAGAAGGAACGTCGCTCAGCATTGTGAGGCTCAATGAAATCAAAATGGCGAGCATAATAGAGAAATACATAGTCATCGTGGCACGATGCAACTCCATTCTTGCAGTGTATAACTCACTACACTTGCTGAAACAACATATCTCAGTAGTTAATTTGAACAAGAGAATGTGAGTAAAATGCATCAGCGCCTGAGCTATTTATAACACTCGTTCCGCCACACTCATCAACCCCATTTTGGTTACTCGAGTAAGGTCTCTTTTAATACCATATATACAGGGTAGGTATCTAAATCGACCCTCTGGTAATAATACTCCTGGGCGCCCTTCAATCCCATTTTGTCTTCTCGAGTAGACTTCCCTGGTTAATAATATATTGTCTTAAACTATGGGCAATCAAACGGCCTTAAACTATTAAACTATGGGCAATGACGAAGAAAATTAATGAACGGCCAAATATCGTCTACCAGCCTCTCTTTCATATATGGCCAAATATTGTCTACTAATATAATATGTGCACATCACTGGCATCCAATATGGCGAAATACGGTCTACCAATATCCTATCTGCACAGTTAAT